>JAEUYN010001322.1:0-17467 GCA_018257835.1 Euura lappo
ATTGATGATCCAATAATGAAATATTATTTTTCTGATATTCCTCAAAATGAGAGAAGATTTTGATGATGCAACTCGTGATGAGAGCACGAGAAAACGAATGAGAAAGATGGTCTGTTTGGGCAATCGAACGTTTGAATAGCAGTGAACGTGCATTATTTCTGAAATCGAACAAGACATACTTATTTTCGAATTTTTTTATCAATTTTAGTATTGAAATACTAAAATTTTCACCAACGTTCTGTTGGATGACAACTTGGAATTCTCATGAAGTTTCGTATGTAAGTTATTATTACACAAAAGTGAAGAACTAATGGATTCACGAAAGGGACTGCATCGTTCTTCTATGCTTGTTCATGTTTCGTTCATGAAGATAAATCATGATTCTGGTTAAAACAGTATGTAAATATTATATTGGTGCTTTCCCTCTGGGAAAACCTAATGTTCTCAGATAACTTTTCTTCTCATGCACGATTCTCAATTCCTAGCGAAATTTAGACGTCATGCAGGAAATTTTGAGACTTGTGAATCGATTTTCTAAGAGGAAGACTGTCGAACGAGCATTCTCACAAATCAGGACATTTTAATACTGTTCAACAATTATATAATGTAGATTATATAAAATTCGACGTGACTTTCACGTAGACGGTAGAAATTTTCCTGTTATATTGACTGTCAAAATAATGAACAGGTTCGTCTCACAAACGTTCGAGACCAATCGAATCTGTAGAATTGACGGAAACATTTCGTGGATTTTTCGAACAAAGAAATTTGTAAAAGTTGACGGGTTGTTTGAAATGTTCAACTGTGTACGTACTAAGGACAATTTCGATATTGTATAAATACTGTTTCAATCGCTCTCTTAGCATATCCTCTAGCTTTACAGCGAAAATCTGACGAATGTCCATAAAAATATATCGTACGAGTAGTGGGGGCTGTTGTTGACTGCTGTACATAGCGGTTGAAGTAAAACGAACCCTAGCTGTACGAATATTATGAATGACATCGTGCTATGTCCTGTAACTTTACAGAAAGCTATGGATATCTATGAATGTCTTTGAATTTGAGAAATTGTGAACATATATTAGAAATACTAAATGTCTATCGCAGACTCGATACTGCGTATGTAGTAGAAATACTACGAATATTTAAATGTGGCTCGAGTACTTGAAACTTGTTATAAATGCAAGGCAATTATCAATTTTGGTATTGCACAAGCTGTAGAGATACAGCGACAAAGAGTAGAGATACTCGCAACTTCTGTGGTAAAACGCAGAACTCTCTCAAGTTCTCCAACTTGATTAAAAAAATGTGACGGCTCTTGATAATTGGTTCAAGTGATTGTAATTTATTATAAATGTAGGGCAATTATCTATTTTGGTATTGCATGAGCTGTAGGGATACAGCGAGAGAGAGTAGAGATACTCGCAACTCCTGTCGTAAAACGCAGATGTCTTTCAAGTTCTTGAACTTGACTGAAAAATCGTGACGATTTTTCATAATTGGGTCAAGTAACTTAAATTCTTTATAGATTTTAGGCTATCGTCAGTTTCGCTACTGAAAGCTGTAGAAATACTCATAACTAGTGTAGTAAAACTACTGCATGATAATCTATTTTATTATGAATGTTACCAGTCTAATCCTCGAATAAGTGTGTGAAAATATACGATTCTAGAAAAAGAGGACGATAATATTATAAACTGACAGAGAGTAGAGATACTCGCAACTCCTGTCGTAAAACGCAGATCTCTTTCAAGTTCTTGAACTTGACTGGAAAAACGTGACGACTTTTTATAATTGGTTCAAGTGATTGAAATTTATCATAAATGTAAGGCAATTATCAATTTTGGTATTGCATCAGCTGTAGAGATACAGCGACAAAGAGTAGAGATACTCGCTAATTCTGTGGTAAACCACAGAACTCTTTCAAGTTTTCCAACTTGATTGAAAAAATGTGACGCCTTTTTATAATTGGTTCAAGTGATTGAAATTCATTGTAAATATCAGACAATTCTAAGTTTTGGTGCAGCCTAAGCTGTTGGAATACAGCAATAAAGAATAGAGATATTCTGGTTTTACCAAATCTGAAAATGCAACGATTATTTATAATTGGTTCAAGTGATCGCGATTTATTGTAAATAGCGGAAAATTCTAACTTTTGGTACAGCCTAAGCTGTTGGAATACAGCAATAAAGAATAGAGATATTCTGGTTTTACCAAATCTGAAAGTGTAACAATCATTTATAATTGGTTCAAGTGATTGAAATTTATTATAAATGTAAGGCAATTATCAATTTTGGTATTGCACCAGCTGTAGAGATACAGCGACAAAGAGTAGAGATACTCGCAAATCCTGTGGTAAACCACAGAACTCTTTCAAGTTTTCCAACTTGATTGAAAAAATGTGACGATTATTTGAAATTGGTTCAAGTGATTGAAATTGATTATAAATGTAAGGCAATTATCAATTTTGGTATTGCACCAGCTGTAAAAAAACAACAGCGACTGAGAGTAGAGATACTCGCGAATCCTGTGGTGAAACGCAGAACTTTTTCAAGTTCTCTAACTTGATTGAAAAAATGTGACGATTATTTATAATTGGTTCAAGTGATCGCATTTTATTGTAAATATCGGAAAATTCCAAGTTTTGGTGCAGCCTAAGCTGTTGGAATACAGCAATAAAGAATAGAGATATTCTAGTTGTACCAAATCTGAAAATGTAACGATTATTTATAATTGGATCAAGTGATCGCGATTTATTGTAAATATCGGAAAATTCCAAGTTTTGGTGCAGCCTAAGCTGTTGGAATACTGCGATAGAGAATAGGGATATTCTAGCTGTACCAACTCTGAAAAAATGTAACGACTATTTATAATTGGTTCAAGTAATAGAAATTGATTATAAATGCAAAGCAATTATCAGTTCTGGTGTCGCACGAGCTGTTGAGATGCAGCGAAAAAGAGTAGAAATACTCTAACTCAGGTAGTAAAACTACTGCATGATAATCTATATCATTATCAATGTTGCAAGTCTAATCCTCGAATAGGTGTGTGAAAACATACTATTTTAGAAAAAGAGGACGAAAATATTATCGACTTCAACAGAAAACTGTAATATCGACTGTAAAAACTGCAATACCGACGGATGTGAGGTAGAGTGGTTACTCTATCTCCCGATAGATGGCGCCCGGGTGGTTGCGCCATCTTCCGATAGGTGGCGCTGATAATTGAAAAAATCACCTTGCATTTCCCCTTAAATCATATGTTCGCGCTCAGTATTCCCCAGTGTGATCGCGATTATTTGCCACCGGCGGCGCCACTTGTGAAAACGCACGTAGCGAATACCGCTAATGTTAGACAGTGATTCCCTTACTGTCGCCGACCGCTACGCGGCGCTGGGGGTAGTGTGCCCGGCCGGTGGGCGTGGTTACGTCGAAAAAATTCGAAAGCTGATTCAAAAGGTTGCGACATAACCTCGAACACCCACCGAATAACTTCACAAATGCTAATAAATAAAAGTTTGACTATTAATATACGAACACGTGGTTTATTTTTCATTCAATAGTTTGATCCAACGTGAATTCGCAGTTCAAAAATTCAAGGGCGATCGCGAGTATACAAACAAGAATAATGCATATTGATCTTGAATTTTCAAATCGTGGCCACAAAACTGTTTTGCGACCTCATAATCGCCGAATTCTCTCCACTGTGCGAATATTTGTTGATGCATTTTTTGAACCACTGCTCGGCCCACTTTGAAATTTTCAGACAACCTTTGGCATTGAAAAAGACACGCTGTGTATAAATTTCAGCCAATTCGATTGGGGCACTTTTGGGTTATGAATGATTTGCACTCATTTTGTATTAAAACCACACTTGAACGGGGTATCGAAAATCTGATGAAAATACTCTCGAAAAGTTCACAAAAAACCCCAACATTTTCGTATTGGAACTTTTTTCACACATCGTTCACGTTTTCAGCTATCTAGGCGCGAAAAGTAAAAAAGAATCGAAAATCAATTTATACGATGATTTTTTGTGATAGAATGATGAGTCGAAAAACTCGAAAAAATCTGAATAAAAGTCACAGTTCATCCTTTCAACATGCAGTTTGACTGTGCAAAAGGAAAAGCAAATCGAAAGGAGTCAGGGAAAAAATCTTGTTTTTTCGGTCGTTTTGACGTGGAATCCCCCGTAATTACTGTCTAATATTGATGTATAAGCGTTCTAATACCTTCATTAAAAACAAAGATTTAACGGAGAATGGATATTTGGGGAGAGATCTGGTTATTGAAATACGGGCTTCGAGGTCTTTCAAATTTTTCCGTTGTAACCACGCCCACCGACAGGGCACACTACTCCCAGCGCCGCGTAGCGGTTGGCGACAGTAAGGGAATCAGTCAAACTGGATAGTGTCACCGGGCTGAATAGCAGTGAGCAAAATAAACCGCTTGCGCCGCTAGATGGCACGAGTAATAACAGCAGTGGGCAAAGCACGGACTTATGGACGGAGCGATACCTTGCGGGGCGTGACCCAAAAGACGGAAGGGGAATCCATCGGTCAGCCATTTTGAGTGGCACTATCTATATAGATATAGTACGTGTCCATACTATTTGTTGACATTTACCCCCAAGGCCTTCCAGCTTCGGGTGGATATTTCAAGTTGTCTTAGGGGCTGTCCATATATTACGTAACGCTATTTTCGAAGATTTTTGACCCCCCCCCCTCCCCCCCCTGTAACGGAACCGTAACACTGGGCATCACCCCCCCCCCTCCTCATCGTTACGTAATTTTTGGTAAATTAGATGAATAACAAACCGTGTCTAGTAGCAAGGTCATGCCCTTAAAAGCGGTGTTATTTATTACAAAACAATATTATAGATTTATATAATATTACATATTTCGAACAAAAATATAATATAAATATGTTTAACAAAAATCATAAAATATTGATATATGTCTCTGAAGCATACGAGCATTCGTTAACATATTAGTCAATGTTGAAATACGTAAGTCGGTTTTATCGCGAGTTGACGAAGTTTAGAAGTATAAATTGATAAATTGACCAAAAACACCGTTGAGGCTACGGTTACGTAACGCTACACCCCCCCGCGTAACAAAATAGTAACGGTGACTACTTACCCCTCCCCCCCCCAATTTGCGTTACGTAATATATGGACAGCCCCTTAGTTGTTTTAGTGAAATGTGCAGGTTAAGTTAAGAGTCATATCAATCCAGCCACGTGCTCGGTAAGTATACAAATCTTTTGTGACCTCGGTTTTGATAATTTTATAGGTTAGGATGTATGATAAATTTATACTCGACTAGATCATTTGTTATTTTTCATTTCAGCTTCTAAAACAACATGCCTCATTGTGCGGCAATAGGTTGCAAGAATAAATCAAGTGCAAAAAGCAAGGCCCAATTAGAGACTGAAATATTTGCTGTGGACAAGACATCATGTTTTATGTCAACGGCGTAATCAATTTGTATATAAATGGAGCTCATTTGTACTCCGAATGCAGATATTAATTTGAAGCTGATTTTTTTCTATAATAATTTTAAACACAAGTACAAATTTATTTATCTTACGGAAATAATAATTTATTCACCATGTCAAGAGACTTTGGTGAACCAATATTATACAAAAATACAAGTTTTACTTTAGTACATATCTATAGTCATACAAATAAATTACTAATTCTTGATAAAACAATGTGAATAATTATTTTAGGACATAAGAAATAGTAATTAATCCGAGCTAGATGCCATAATTCACTGGTAGTTAATATTCTCTAGAGCGACTGGTTTGAATATGGCGCGTAAACCGTGCCACTTAAAATGGCCGACATGCTACCTCATGTACTCCCCGGATAATGACTTCCCCTCGCCCATAAACTTAGCTTGCGCTCCGTCCATAAGTCCGTGGGGCAAAGTATTCTGCCCACCGGTCGTAACATTTTGCTTACTGGTGAATTTACTTTGCCCACCAGTGAAAGGATATTGCGGATCGCCTTTGTGGACAGTGCTGGAATCAGCCATTTTGGACGTCTGTAAACGGTGGGGAAACGAGGATTTTGCATGCATGTGTGAAGAAAACGTCCGTCATTCGACATTATTGCGTACACGTATATGAAACAAAAAATGTCGGATGACGATATACAGCACTATCCAAATTTAATATGGTTTTTCTATGCATATTGTACACGAACCGATCCGGACGTATCCGGTTCGTAGCGTATTGTATATGGACCTATCGTGGGCCTATCCGTTCCTATAGGTTCGGGATTACAATGCGAATTCACTCAAAACCCATATTGATTCTCAATACTGCCGTATATTTTCATCAGAAATTTCTTGCAGGGATATATTTATTTAATTACATACATCCGAAGGGTGAACCACTCGGAAAATTGGCGTACACCAGACTTTTAGACTTCAAAGACTTCACGGACTTCACGGGACTACAGGGACTTCAAGAGACTACACGAGACTTCACGGGAGTTCAAAGACTTCACGGGACTTCAAGAGACTAAACGGGACTCCACGGGACTTCACGGGAATTCTGGGACTTCACATGCTGTTGTACACCGGAATTCAGGAGTGGTTCACCCCTCGTATACATCACTAACCTCAGTCATTTGGGTATGAAAGCAAGATGTGTCTGACGATTTGGCACGGTGATTCCCATCAGCTCTGCGGTTCTCATTTCGATACTGCATCAGCGCTCCGTTCTCCACAATTAATGTATCCGCATCGCTGTTGATGTCTGGTAACTGATGTTGTGATACGTTATTGTCGTCTTCCTCCGACGATGACGATGATGATGACGCTGTAGCCGTATCACAGGATTCTTCTACGTCGGTGTTATTATTTGTCGTATTCTTACGGTTCGCGATTTGCGATTCTTTTAGCGGTTTCGCGGCTGGCTCAGCTGATTTCGGGATTTGAAATTCTTTGAGCGGTTTCGCGGGTGGCTTAGCTGGTTTCGCGGTTGGAAATTCTTTGAGCGGTTTCGCGACTGGCGTAACTGGTTTCGCGATTTGAAGTTCCTTGAGCGGTTTCGCGGCTGGCTTAGCTGCTTTCGCGATTTGAAGTTCTTTGAGCGGTTTCGCGATTGCAGATTCTTTTGGCGGTTTCACGGCTGGCTTAGGTGATTTCGCGGTTTCAGATTTTTTTGCGGTTTTGCGGCTGGCTTATTAGCTGGTTTCGCGGGCTTAGTTGCAGTGCTCGCGGTTCGCGATTTCATGTCTTTTTGCGATGTCGCGGTGGTGTTAATACGCTTTGCGGTTTCATTACCATCGTCATTGGAACTGATATCCCCTAACACTACTCGTGAGGGTTCAATGGGATGATTTCGGAGGACAGCGGAGGGATGAGTTTCAATCATCAATGTATTGCCAGCCACGCAAATTGATTTATCGTCGCGTGCGCTGCGCGGTTTCTCTTTCTTCTTTTTCTATAATTAAGCGTTTTATAGAACATTTTCAGACAAGTCTTTTCACGAAATCACCCATATACAGATTGCCGCGGCACGCAAGCACAGGGACCACATAATAATAAGTAAAATATAATACCTTATCAACTTCGGTGGCCGACGTGTCAGAGGCGTTTTTTACAATCTTTGGGTTTGCAAATTTAGACCGCTTCTTCGCATTCTTCGCTAACACGTCCTCCAAACATTCTGCAGCATTCAACAATACAATATGAACGTATCTCCATTCGCGCATTAAATACATACATACGTACATACATACATATATTGCGGTAATCCCACCAAATTATGCCTGACAGAAACCGATAGGTTGGTACAGAAGCGGACATGATTGTGAATTAAAAGCCGTATAAGCTATCCGGGTTTGCATTTCGGATCCTGTCCGCATCTATACCAACCTATCGGTTTCTATGTAACATTTTGAGCAGGGCATGTATACCTATACGTGTATATATATATATATATATAGAGCGACGTGATATTATTCCTTAGTTTACGTTTATCGTTATATCATAATCATCATAGACGCGTACATGAAAGGAATACACGGAAAAAAAGATTTAATTTCTACATCTACGGTAGTAAATATTATATAGGACAGCATCTTTTTGGAATTAAATCTACAGCAATTGCGTTAAGGTTTATTAATCCCATTGATAATTTCGTTATTTTTGGAGTTAAATTTACAGCAATTGCTGTAGATTTAACTCCAAAAAGATGCTGTCCTAATAATTACTACCGTAGATGTAGAAATTAAATTTTTTTTTTCCGTGTACTATATACCGACTGAATTCGCGGATGCTCGACATAGGGACTCCTGAGTATATGCAACTGAAATGACATCGAAAATTAATCCTGCAGCTTCACCGTCGTGATAACAGTGAAAAAAGTACGTAACGTCATAAATTATGTCGACATCTGTGAAGTCCGAAATCGTGAAATTCGCGGCCAGCCGACATCTATCCGGATTCATTCGTGAGTACTTGACCTATCCGACTTGAATCCGACTTCAATCCGAATTCTATCCGGATTCAATCGTAAGTATTTGACCTATCCGACTTCAATCCGAATTCTATATGTGACGGTAGAGGTTACGTCGACACGTGTGACTAAGTCCGAAATCGTCAAATTCGCGGCTATCCTACATGTATCCGGATCCTATACGTCATATCGTAGGTTAATGTCGACATATGTGAAGTCACTGTGTGCGCAATGTATTGCTTCCGATTATATAGTTATCGTATATCGTATATATATATATATATGTGTTATATACTATATACAATAACATTATACTTGTTAACATGCAACTTACCCGAATGAAATATATATTTCTATCGAAGTATGTGTAGAAATTAGAATAAATAACTTACCTCCAAGGACGCCAATGTTCGCACGACACTGGTTTTCTCCCGTCTTGCCGCACCATACGCGATAACCACACGGAAAGAAATCTGTTGCGAATATCGCATGGGAATGTACCATGCGATATTCGCAACAGGGGTGCCATACTAAAATCGTATCGATTCATACTACTTTAGCATGAATCGATGCGATTTTCGATCGATTCATACTACTTTAGCATGAATCGATGCGATTTTAGTATGAAAGTGTCCCATGCGAGAAAGGCATGCACTGTAACGGATTCTTACTATTCGTAAATTAAATATTATAATTATAAACGTGCGGGAGAATAATTTGAATCCGATTACAGTTTTATAATTATTGATCGTCAATTATTTTATTTCAAAAGTCATTAAAATCACTTTCATCCATCATCATTCATTCAACATACATTTAAAATCAGTATATAAAATCAGGGTGTATATGGGTGACGAACAATGTATATTATAATTAAATAATTTAAACTTATCTTTCGTATGAATATATAAATGGTTGTGATGTTCTTTGGCCTTTGGTCGCGCTTTTCCAATTCTCTCTCGTTTTCCTTTTTCTTTCAATTTATTATATATCCCAACAGGGTTCGTCGTTTTGTTAACAATTGTTATTTTTTATTTCTTTACCAACAGGTTTCGTAGATGTTACTTGTATTAATATTGAGTATAATATATAACGAGGAATTTGATAGACATCGGCAAGTATGAATTATAAATTTATTAATATGCGTCTTACTGTGCCAAAGGTTACTTGCCGAGTGACCAGCTTATTGCTGCTCTCGCTACGTCTCATTCGCTCCTAGCGGATGAGTATTGAAATTTTATATATTCTTATAGCGCGAAGTTTAAATTTCCCATCTCAAACCTATTTACCGTTACAGCACCGATGCGATTATCGCACGAGAGCGATGTGCTGAACGCACGAGAGCGATGCGCTGAACGCACGAGAGCGATGCGCTGAACGCACGAGAGCGATGCGCTGAACGCACGGAGGTCCATGCCATATATCATATATAATATATAATATAGGTATAGGTTGCCGTGAGCATGCGCAGTTCGTAAATCTTCGAAACGCTCGGGACCCGTGCTCTTTTCGCATGGACCTCCGTGCGTTTATAGTACGGAGGTAACCGTGCGTTCAGCGCATCGCTCTCGTGCGTTCAGCGCATCGCTCTCGTGCGTTCAGCACATCGCTCTCGTGCGATAATCGCATCGGTGCATGCCTTTCTCGCATGGGACACTTTCATACTAAAATCGCATCGATTCATGCTAAAGTAGCATGGTTATAATGCGATAATGGCAATATTCTCGTACCTTTTTCACATTGAACACTCCAATGCGAAAATAGCAATAGCGTCCCATGCGATATTCGCAACAGATTTCTTTCCGTGCACGATTGTGTATTTTTGAAGGATCGAAGTTTACGATGCGCGAAACTTTGATGACTTCTTTGTCAGGATGTTTGTCACCCTTGTTGGTGCACGGATGAAGATATTTCACGTACGCGTACAACATAACACCCTTCTTCTTATTATCCTTCGTCTCCATAGCTATATATATATATTTATTGTCTACGTCTTATTATTACCATCTGAGATACGGGAATAAAAGAGATGTTTCTCTAGTAACTTCATCGCGATTATATTTATAGGTTATAACACCGCGGCCGAATGAGCGCGGCGCGTCGATGACATATATATATAATATTATTATATAATATAATTATATATATTTATATATATATATTATTATATTTATTTATATATATATATTATTATATATATTTATTATATAATATAATATATATGTATATATATATATATATAATATTATATAATAAATATATAAATCGGTTATTTTGATGACGGACCGCCATGTTATTAGAGTATGAATCGCACACTTTGATGACACCTGGTCATTACGATGACTGTCATCAATGTGAAATTGAATTAATCGGTCATTTTGGTGACTCGGGTTCATTGACCCGAACCTGAAATTTACGAAATGTCAAATTTTGTGGCAGCCAAGTGTACAGTTGCAGACTTGTAGCTGCATAGTTTTGGCTAGGTGGAGAGTTTTTAGTAACCCCGGGGAGTGCGCGAAGCGCACGAGGCCGCGCACAACAGGAAAAAATTTTCAATTTGCAAAAAAAATATCGTGCCTAGGTGCCCAAATAGGGTGCGTCATCAATATACTCGATAGTTTCATTTATATATATATATGTATGTCGAATGTTCAGTTCCAGGACATTTTATAACAGGCATATACAATACGATAATTTTAAAGAAAATTGCATTCTCTACATGACGATGAATTTTTTTTCTGAAAATATCAACCCATTTCGATTTTACTTAAATACCGCACATTTCCGGGACACTCAATTTTCAAAAACTATGTCCCGGATTTATACGATATATTTTAGCTAGAGTCTCTGAAGTTTTCAGTAGGGCAATGAGAGGTCTTGGAACTTTTCCTTGCGCCGACGGAAAGTCTTGGAACTGCACGTGTAATACGTAGTACTATGTATTAAGAGTACACTAAGAGTTTGGATTAATGGTTTTTTTCTTCATCAATCAAAACAAGTAAGTAGTCGAGTTTGTATTCTTCGTGGACATTCCTAAATACATTCAGCTTGTTGTTTACAGCAGGGTCAATATGTATGATATGAGTCTTCTGTATTAATGCAAAATTTCACTGCAACGAAGGATTAACATGCCAGCTTATCGTTAGACTTTTGTGACTTTTTTAGTCGTGTAGGCCTTCACGTACTGTAAGTACCAAAAATTACGAAAATCCATCTAGACTTCGGTTCGCTTGTTTTCAAAAGTTTCTAAATTACATTCGTGTCTCTTCATTTGTTCAGGAAGTCTTACTACAGAAAACAACGGCAACGGCGATGCGACTATTTTTTACCCCCGTTCGATATTCCTTCAAAAAGCATGTCTCGGAAATGAACAATGATTGAACTAATGTCTCGGAAGGTTACATTTGCACTACGAAAGGTCTTGGAAGTATACGGTACACGGCTAGTGTCCTGGAAGTTCGCGAAACACCTACGAAAGGTCTTGGAAGTTGGCGATATGCCTACGAAAAGTGCTGGAACTAGACGTCTGATATGTATACTAGATAGTGTAGTGGTGATAAAAAGAACACTCAGATGGTTTGTTTTCATGAATCATCGTCTATGTAAGAGTGGAATTTTTTTTCTTCTTCAATTTCAAATTCAATATTACTTTTCCTGAATTCTAATGTTCTTCTCATTTATGAATTACTCATTTTCATATTATTACCAAATACGTGAGTCACAATTTCACGGTTGATTTTGGTTTTTCCTTGCTTAGAGTTACGCGTGGTGAGTGTTTCAATAGAGTACCAGGAAATATTATATGTTGAAAGTGAGTACAATAATTTGCTTTATTATTTGAAACAAAATGTCCAAGCAATAAACACAATAATTTGTTTTATAATGAAAAAAAAAATGTTCAAGCACTGTTACTTTGCTATCTTCGTGGATTACGTCTGCACTCCGTTGGATGATACTCGTTATCGAAATAATCGAAAAACTTCCATGGAATGTGAACACCTGATTTACGTGGACTATTTTCGTGATATACTCATCAGGTATCCTAATTTTCTAATAATACAGCAAATTATTGTACTCACTTTCAACATAGATTTCCTGGTACTTCATTGAAACATTTTCTACACATCACTCTATCGAAGGGAAAACTAAAATCAGTCGTCAAATTGTGACTCACAAACTGGATGACGATATAAAAACAAGTAATTTATAAATGAGAGTAATATTAGGAGTGAGAAGAAGTAATATTGAGTTAAAAATTGGAGAAAAAAAAAGTCGAGCAGGATTTGAACACGAGACGCCCGGGTGGTAGTCTCGATCGCTAGCCGCTCGACCACTCGTTCGGTAGTTTAAACGCTCACCCCTCACGAATCATAAAGAGCCTCGAAAACGCCCTATGAGTTGAACCTTGTACGCTATAGGGGTTTGATTAGTACCTTCCCACACTATAACCACGCGAAAACACTACGTGTGACTGTTCTCCTCACAGAAACTATGTCCCGGAAATGAACAAAAATTGAACTATAATGTCTTGGAAGGTTACATTAGCACTACGAAAGGTCTTGGAAGTATACGGTACACGGCTAGTGTCTTGGAAGTTCGCGAAACACCTACGAAAGGTCTTGGAAGTTTGCGATACATGTACGAAAGGTACCTTGGGACTTTGCGATACGCCTACGCAAAGTCCTTGAATTTTATACGTACTTGGGGACATTAATATTCCTAAGGAACTGTAAGTCCTTCGCATATCATGAAAATCGACTTTATGTTGCTTTCTGCGGGATAATGATACTCAAATATACCATTAATACTGATATCAGCAGTTTGTGTCTATTTTCGTCGGAATTATAATACATAAACAAACATGCCGCGGATAGATCGACTGACTGATTCTGAACAGATACGTGCGAAAATATTTTGAATCGATTATAAAATGAAGGAATGACATGGTCTGAATATCGGTAACAATCGAGTACAGCATCCCCTTAATATAACCAATAAGATTTCATGCAAATTGTAGGTAATGAGATAGTCCACTATTTTTTTTCATCATATGGCAATATTTATTTCATAATTAATGAATATCTTCCATACTCGTCGCAAGCAAACAAAACTTGCCTGATAGCCATAATCATAATGATAAAAAATTCAATGACTCATCTATCATATGTCAATGTTAATTTCATAATTAATGAAAATATTTCCTACTCGTCGCAAGCAAACAAACCTTGCCTGATAGTCATAATAATAAAAAATTCAATGACTCATCTATCATATGTCAATGTTAATTTCAAAATTAATGAAAATATTTCATACTCGTCGCAAGCAAACAAATTATGCTTCATAGGAAAAATTCAATGACTCATCTATCATATGTCAATGTTAATTTCATGATTAATGAAAATATTTCATACTCGTCGCAAGCAAACAAATTATGCTTCATAGGAAAAATTCAATGACTCATCTATCATATGTCAATGTTAATTTCATAATTAATGAAAATATTTCCTACTCGTCGCAAGCAAACAAACCTTGCCTGATAGTCATAATAATAAAAAATTTAATGACTCATCTATCATATGTCAATGTTAATTTCAAAATTAATGAAAATATTTCATACTCGTCGCAAGCAAACAAATTATGCTTCATAGGAAAAATTCAATGACTCATCTATCATATGTCAATGTTAATTTCATGATTAATGAAAATATTTCATACTCGTCACATTACACATACATTATTACATTTTAAACACTCGATTTGCAAATTCCGAAATAAATAAAGGTATACATTAAGAAGAGATTACCAAAAATGCAATTCCGGCCATAATATCGTAAGCCAGCAACTAATATATGGCCGAAATTGTAAATTTTAATCTTTCAATGTATACATTTATTTATTTCGGAATTCGCATCTCTTGACTATTCACACGGTAAAAAATACATTGTTGGGTTGACAAAGTGCCGTGATGAATAGGGGACAAGTCGAGTTTTCTGTAAAATTTACAAAAAGTAAGGTAGCTACAAGTAAATGCCTTGTAACTTCCACTGAACTTTATGTAGATTTGACAGGAAACTCGACTTGTCCCCTATTTAGCACGGCACGTTGTCAATCCAACAATGTATTTTTTACCGTGAAGGTACATCAACCTACAAAATACTACGAATACACAGAACAAGAACAGAATGAAATATATCACACTTAGTAGATAGGCTAGGGGGCTTCTACGCCACCCGAAAATTTCTAAGTCCCGAAATCGACCTACTGCGCATGCGCGAGGGTGGGAGATTTGAAATTGCGGTTCCCTGCGCGCGTGTCGGGGTGGGGATTTTAAAAGCAAGGACGATGAGTAATTTCCTGGAACATATCGACGAATAACGGGATTCCGGACTAGTGACCTAAAAGTACCCAGCTTTCACGCGTCAAAAATGTGTCTTACTGGATGACGTCGTCGTAGGTTGACAACGGGAACTCTCCGGCTGGAGAGTGGGGACATCCGTCGATGACCTCGCGTCATCGAGCGTCCGTCGGGTATATCGACGAATAACGGGATTCCAGACTAGTGACCTAAAAGTACCCAGCTTTCACGCGTCAAAAATGTGTCTTACTGGATGACATCGTCGTAGGTTGACAACGGGAACTCTCCGGCTGGAGAGTGGGGACATCCGTCGATGACCTCGCGTCATCGAGCGTCCGTCGGGTATCCTCGTTATGATTTACCCTGTCTTCGATCTGATCGATGATCTACCCGTTCTCCCATCTGATATCATCCTGTCGACGATCTGATCGCCCTTGTTCACGGTCTGTGATTAAGTGCTAATGAGTAGAGTAGGTATACTATTGAACGTACGCAGAGATCACCAAGCCAGTCAGTGCTCCACATTAATTCACAGTTAGACTATTCGGAATAGAGAGTTACAGAGATTCATGCGTCAATCCTCTTTTGAAGCGTGAAACTGTAACAATCGCCTATGGTAGGATGACGAAACTGCAGTAGAGCTTGCCAACGCGGAGCCCTCCGATTTCCAAAGAACTGTTAAGAGAAATTGGAGAATTGTCAACTCATTAGACTCCACATAAGAAGAATCGTGGTAGGGATGGGGCTATAAAAAGACGGAGTATTTTTCAGTTAAGTATTATTTCACAATCATTCTCCAAGTAATGCGAATCACTCGCAAGCATCGTGAGTTAAAAGTACGAATTGAGTTGCTCCTCAAGAATATTAAAGAAGTTCAACACTTGATTCAATTTAAATCAGATCTCGATAGAGTGACAAAGAAGTTGAAAATCATCAATTTGCTTTAGACTTACATCATCATGGACTTCACAAAAATCAATAAAATTGGACGACTGGAGGAGTTCCTTCCAACCAAGAAATTAGCTGAGCTCGAAGTCTATAAAAATTACCAAATCACCGAATTGCGAAAAGTTAAAACTAAATTTGGAAACCGAATAATTGCCGAAGTGGAAGGTACGTTCGTAGTGTTCCTACCAGCTCGAATGGCGAAGGTTCTCGGTGAGGATGAAGATCTCCTTCGGAAGATGATGTCTGCGTGCGAAGACACCAAGCTGCACATGAAATATTTCGGTGGAAAATACAACGAAATTGAATTCGATTGTGTTTAACGACCTCATGTCAACCATTGAAGATTGTTCACATTGTAAATTATTTCTGTAGATTAGGATTTCTCACTCTATGTATACGCTTTGAACGAATAAAACGAAACAGCTGCTCTGGAAATTATCTTCTTCATTCAGTGTATCCCTTGCATGAATAATCTTAGATAAAATTCAAACACACATCGAAGGATGAATGATTCCTGGAATTCGTTGTGAATTTCTTGAACAGTGAATTCCCTCCCATGGATAGTGGCGGTGGAGGTGGAGGATTATAAAAGCAGAGCATTCATTTATTAGCTTCAGTACGATTCTTGAAAGTCAGTTGACCAGCCATCCTCTTCCGCATACGATGTCCGACATTAAATTAATTCCGTGCAAACCATATCCTCGATTTGATTCGAGAGTAAATAGTCGCGATGAATGGACACGTACCCAAAGATTCATCGAAACATCCAAGTTAGAGTATTCGGAGAAAAGACCCATTTCGGTTTTGGAAAACGAATTGAAACGAATTGGCTACGATCGTGAACATCATTACTCGTACACGTTCAAATTTAGAAAAAGTTCTCCGGGATATTCCGCTGACGTTCGTCATATTTACATCGTTGAGCTTGACAATTGGTTCTCCTACATATAAGTATCCTCGCACGTCATTTACCTTCCGATCACCGTCAACGTGCTGCAACACGAAAGATTTTCAAAGTTCAGAAGAATAGTGGCGGGGAGGACAGAGGACTATAAAAGACGAAGCATTTTTTCAATCAGACGTTATTCAACAATCGTTCTTCAGGCTGCTACTCGAGAGTTTCGAACAAGTGAAATTATGGAGATAATTCTAGATGTGCAAGGTTTCACCCGAGGCAACAATAAATTCGTACCGAAGGAACTAGCGACAATCTCGGTTCAACGAGACGAAGAAGGTATACAAAGTTTAGCCTGCATTCTCTTCGGACCACCCTGCGCGTGGGTAGCGTTACCAGTTAAAAACAGAGCTACCAATACTTGGTTAACAAGAAATTATCATGGTATACCGTGGGATGTTGGAAATATAGCTTACACCGATGTGCAGAAAGTGTTAAAGAAAATTGTTCAGGACGCGAGTTACCTGTACGTGAAGGGGCTGGAGAAGAAAGAGTGGGTGCAAAGAATGATCAACTATTCGAAACCTGTCATCGACTTGACTGAGCTGGGATGTCCGACATTCCGACAGCGACAACACATCGGTATATGCCATTGCATGTATCATGAACATCATGAGCCCCTTCCAAGATACCACTGTGCTTTCGAAAACGTTCAGCTTCTGAAAAACTGGTACGTGAAGGATTGTCCGAGTTCCCTCAGCAAATCTTTGCACCTGTACCTACAACTGGGTAGTC
>JAEUYN010001323.1:0-41280 GCA_018257835.1 Euura lappo
ACACACCGTTTCCATGTAATTGGTGAATTATCACCATTCTTCGACGCGGCACGTAATCATCGCTCCAAAGCGTCACGGCTCCAGTGCCGTTATAATGATCTATTTTTCGAGATGTCTGACTCTCGTTTTTTACACAAAAATATATCAAAATAAATTACCTCCATCGAGGATCTTCGTCCGAGTACTCCGTAATTTATAAACCATTTCAAATGAAACAAGTTCTGTCGTTTTCGATCTCTGCTAATTGTTACAAGCCTCGATAACACAAAGCCAATTATTTGCACGCTACTTATTCAGACCTCAGTCCCCTGTATAATATATGTATCGGAAATCTATTCCTCACATCGACCGCGTATTATAGTTAATATCTCATGTGACAGGCGTCAAGTTTAAAAAGAATGTTCAGACATGTACTGCGTCTGGTTGTTTTATTTATTTTTTGCCGTACGTATGTCGTATTCTGCTGTAGCTAAAATTTGTATCTCCTGTCTTTAACTCGGTTGAAATTTTTCGTAACAAGTTTGTAAGAAGGTGAAGATCGAATTGTGAGTGGTACTGTGTTCGGCGCATAAGAAACTTGGATAACCGGGCCACTGGCCTTGATATCTTATCGAGTGAGCGACAGCAACGAGAAGCCCGCAACAGGTTCGACTCAGGCTTAAATACCTGTACATGTACAATTGTAATGTACACACGTTACTAACGTATGTATAGAAAAGTGCATTTGGTTACCGGCACACACTGCGATCTAGATCGGACTTATATTCATGCACGTTGGTACCTCTCTCCCCGTTACTTTTGTTACGAGTTTTAAAAGTTTGTCGCGTGCAAGACAGGTATTCGCGCCTTTTAGGTCATGAGGGAAAAGGTTCTGCTTACTTTACACGAACTATCCGGCACTGCATGCGCGCGTGCCACATTTCAATCACATCATTTTCTTTTTGTCATTCAAATTCCGGTAATACTTTCTGAAACGTTTCTTTGTTTCCTTTTCATTCCTGTTTTTTGAAGTTACTAAAAGAATAAACTAAGATCGAAACAAATCGTGGAGGTTCAAGTATTGAATAAAAAACTTGCCAGCTGACTTTGAGATCAAATTCTGCATACGACTCGGAGATGAACAGTTTAGGATTAATATGTCTTGTGGGCATATTGCTCAGGGCCCATAATGCGGTGTGATGTCGTCAGTATTCTAGAAATAAGCCAACTTTTGTTTTCGAAGTGAAATTCTTGTGGTTTCTCCCTATCTTCGCTTAGATATTCTTCTGATTATTCAGCTGAGATTCACCTGCAAATTTTGAAACTTTGAATTTCAGTAGGTATTCGATATAAAGTCCACAGCCACCGTTATATCGGTCTGCATTTGTGTTATTCCAACCCTAACGTTGAGCATAATGTCGCAATAATCAATGCGAATCATCATTAATCCAATCATTTAGGGAATTCCTTCCGATAGGATGTCCCAAGCAATACTGTCAGATTGCGCCTGATTATTCTTCTTCTTCCTTTTTGGATTTAGGAATTGTACCAACATTGCGCCTGATTGCATGCAACTGGGGGATCACCTTGGACTGTTTGACCTGACACAAATGGGTAATACGGGAAAAAGTTGGAGAGTCGATAAGGTAGGTAGTCTTGAGATATGCCGTAAGATATCAATACAGGTTAGTCCGCCGCGTGGCGCCACCTTGTGAGTGCAGGCCTTACTTGTTCTAGCAAAATGCTAGTGGCCTAGAACGGCGGTAAAAGCATGCCCGATTTTTTAAATTTCGATTCTTTCGCCCCCGAACATTTGGGTGATTTTCTGTTTGGATTTTTCTGTCGGTTACTATTTATAGAGCTGGGATTCCAAAGGGGCTATTCACTGTGAGATCAGGTGATCAGCATGGATTGCGGGCGATTCAACATGATTTCACAGTGAATTCAAGCCATCTCAATCAGTGATTGCAATTTATGTACATAATATAATACGATTTGAAGTGGTTTCAAGCGACTCCAAACTGACTTCAGTCTTCTATTGCTGCGATTTCAAATCCCACTATGGCTATTGCGATAATTTCAAGCCGATGTCCAGTGATTTCAAAGCGATTGCAATCGAAGTGGTTCAGGATTTCATGGAGTCGATAGCCCCTCGTAGGATTTCATCGCTCCCGCCCACTCCGCTGAAACGACACTCACGTCTTGTCTGTAATGGGGTATTAGCACGACAGTCACCTCTGACGTCACCCAGCAAAAACGTATAGTGACGTCAGAGCGTACGCGTAGCGTTGATGCGGTGGTAGCCCGTTGTAGACGCAGCATCAAGGTAGCAATAAATCGCAAGTATACAGGTGCGTACCGGTTTTGCAGGTAATCCAGTTGTCCAATTTTAGGTGCAAAACCCCAAATTGACCGGATGTGGGTCTCTGCGCAGGAACAAGTTAGCCGGAAGAGTAGAGGCATCACCTGCGAACATTAGTGTACAGATGGGATGTTTCCGGAAATTTCACAAACCTTTTCGAATTCACTGGCCCACTCCTACTTCACGTGCGAGGGAGAGTGGGGTAATGAATTCAGGAGCTTTACGTAACACTTCTGGTGCAGTCTTGTGCGACTTCACTGTATCCTGGACCACCTTCAACTACTGTCAGAGCCAGTACCGTGTTGAAACATAGGAATCAGAGATTGCTGAATCCAAAAAGGAAGAAGAAGAAGAAGAAGAAGAAGAAGCTAGTACCGTGAAAAGTGCATTTGGATATATTCAAAGAAAAATGAAGTAAGTATACTCGAAACTATACTACATACTATGTTTTAGATGGATGAAAATTCGAGGTTGGGGTGAGTGAAAGAACTTTTTAACCGGTATTTTAAATCGAGTACTTCAGTTGGCTCATTGCGTGAAAAATTTGCGTCTTCGAGAACTTGCCAAGAACGTGCTTCAGTTGCATTGGGTATATAGTGATCAAGCATGCTGACTTCTTACGTATACCATCAGAATGTGAACAGAAAAATTCTAAGCGTTCCAAAATTGCTGCTGAATGTGGAAATACATACTTCAAGGATGGAACGACCGAGGGTCTCTTTAAAGCTGTGAAAATGTACACAGAAAGTATTGTGTACGCTGTAGAGTCATCTGAAGAAATGGCTCTGGCATATGCGAACAGATCCGCAGCAATGTTCAGTCTGAAAAAATATGAATACGGCATCAAGGACATCGATAGATCACCAGATTCAGGGTGCCCAGACCGATTAAGAACTAAAGTCTACAAACGACAGAAACTGTGTTTGAAAGCACTGGGCAGGCTTGACGCGAATTCCTTGTTCCAGAAGGCTTTGGATTCGCTCCACAAAATGACTCTGTACAAAAACGAACGTGATGTGGTTGAATGTGAGCTGAGGAAACTCATTGCAGGTGAAGGTGGGACCATTGAGTCACCAGAAAATAAATTGCGACTTCGCTTGCCAAAAGTAGTCGCACCTACTCCAGAAATCCCTTGTGCATCTGATGCAGTTGCAATTAATCATTCAGAGAAATTTGGCCGGCATCTGGTTGCCACCCGTAAAATTAAACCCGGTGAGGTATTAGTTGTGGAAAAACCGTACTGCGTAAATCTGTTGACCGATAATTTGTACACGCACCGTTCTCATTGTCGGCGAGAATCCTGGGATATCATCCCATGCAAACGCTGTGTTGATGTAGCATACCCTTCGGAAACCTGTAGAGATCAAGCTTGGGATAAATATCACAAAATAGAATGCCCTTTTTTTTTAATCATAACCGCCTTCGAAACGGAGGGTATTCTTGCAGTCCCTGAAATCTGTGTTAATCTCGACACAAAAAGGACGAAAAGTAGATTCGTTGAAGCAAGAATTAATGAAAGTTGACGGAAACAAAGGTGCAAAGTTATTCACTGGAGTATGATTTAAATCACTTGAATAGCAAAAAAATATCACCGCTGACTGATATTTGTTTTCTACAATCACTATTTCTATGAAAATTTATAGATCCACGCACCAAGGAATTCGGCGATGACGGAAAATTCGATGGTCGAAGTATAATCTGTAATTTGCGAAATACCGTTGTCGAATTTACTCATTATAATACGCTTTTAGATCCATTCTGGCAGCCATAACGGTATATGCTCTAGCGACCAAGAGTAACATGTTTGGAGAAAAATCATCACCGGGAATATTACAAAACAATCCAGATGTCATATTTGTAGGAGGGCTAATCTTGAAGCAAATAAATATTGGTGGTAACCAGTTCGTTGTACGTAAACTATCTTGTCACGTTTCGGTACTGTGGAAATTGGCCACCTGATTACATTCCATTAGAATTGATCATTGGTCTTTTGTAGGTCTATTTTCATTTTTTTCGGTATGACTCGGTTCAATACGTTATCCGTAACTTCAACTATACTATAACACCAGCACAAACTGAGATATATTATTGTATCTTTGTAGGTTGGAACAGATCGCAATCAACATAATCCGGTAGAGCTTGGTCATGCATTGATGGCTGTTTGTAGCCTTGCCAACCATTCACGTGATCCGAATGTGTGCAGACTGTGGTATCCTGGCCACATGGTCTTAGTTTCCGAATATCCCATTGAGCAAGGCGAACAGGTAATCCAACAATCATTATTTTTGTGGTATAATTTAGTCTACAGGAGAGCCTTTCGAAAATGTGGATTCAAGCTGTGGATTTAATATGAATGCTGCATGTCTAATTACAAAAGGTCTGTTTTTTGTTCTTTTTTGCAATTTTTGTAACAGTGGTATACTGTGTAAATGAGTTGATCTCATCACTGGCACTAAAAAATTTTTGCTAAACTTGCGCCAAGACCATCCAGAGAATTACAGCAGGCCACTAAACTGCTCGGCGAATTTTACGAGGCAGAGGAGGACGAACGTTATTACGATTCTACCATTCTATAAAAAATAACACAAATTTTTAACGTTGTCAACGGTCATCGAAGTAAAAGTCTTACAACCGAGTTCTCAATTTTATAGTTTCAATCATTTCAAAAGTAGTCACAGATACGTAATAATACACATAAGACACATAATAATACATACTACAATACTACAATAATACATCAGTAATATATTATTCAAAAAAATGACCAGGTCTGATCATCATATAGTACGATTGGCATTTACTTATTTTCTAGCTATCTCGTACTTGTACTTGTATAAGGCCCAGCTCTTAAATTTGCCCAATATTGTAATGGACATGAATAAACAATAAACTATAATTAGATATATCTGTAACACTATCAGATGAAAATGACAATAATTGGACATCATAATCGGCTAATGACTGTGGAATTGACTGTTCACAATCAAATTGTCATTTTTATCTCTTAATCATAACGAGGTCAGGCGGTCATATTTAAAGATTATATATAAGTTTTCATAAGCGTACAAACGTGTAAATATGCTTAAATAACGTATTTGGTCATCATTTTCTCGCTGGAAATAGTTGACTAACCTTTTGGGGTCGAATATTGATTTCTTAATTGTTTAGTCGCGTACGTGTGGCCGATGAGTTGATTTTGCATTGGACATTTATCTTTTTCAAACCAATCGCTAAGAGACGGATAGCTTTTGGGTGGCCTTTTTACGTGAAGAAGTTCACAGAGGTTGCAGAGGAGCCACTTTGTCGGAAACTCCATAGCATAGTACCTTTTCCACCAGAAATACTTCAAGTATTCTTCCTTGTTCTGCGATAGCTCAGTCAGGTAAATCGCTAGTGCTTTTGGACTATCGAAGTCTAATGCGTCGATGTAGGAGTGTGGAGGTGCGTGCAAACTGTAATTCGCACCACCGTAAACCACCGGAATCACGTCATACCTGAAATGAGAAATTTGTGAATCATTTGTCGTGAACGGCACAACTGCATCAGTCTTATTCTCGAACAAATTGATGGAGTATCTTACTAGAATAGGTTACTAGAATATCACCGAATTTTCGTACGCAATTTCATGAGGCCGAAAATAGGATGGCAAAAATCCCAAATCGATCATTCTTTTTACCTAAGAGGATTGGCAAACTTCTCGGTGACGTAATCCTGGCACAAGGTGTTTTCGAACGACAGGTAAAAGAAATAATCCGGCTCGATGGTCTCCGTGAAACAAGTGGTCGTATCATCGGCGCAGTCTGGTGCATCTCTATCAGCGCATCTCCCGATCCGATCCACCTTTACGTATTTCATGAGTTCATTGACGTAGACTTCCCGCCTCCCATGTGTCTGGCAATTGCTGACGAGCCACGCGGCAATCTTCTTTTTCTTTTCAAATCGAACATCGAGAATGAACATCAAAGGGTCGTAGGAAGGCTCAGCCCATTTGACATCCTGAAGTGGCGCTACGATTGCCCCAGTGGAAATGTCGCGCATGTTGTAATACGGCCATGGAATGTCACTGTCCAATCTATAAGTCATCGTCAGATTGAAGAAGTTCTCGAAGAAGGAATTTGACAGGGGTCTGTTCTTCGGGCTCTCAAGGTTGACGAAGACATATTCTTGTTTGGGGTCCCTTTTCCATGGCACGTCGCCGTAGTTGACTTCGTTGCCGTGGAACAGTATGGCGTCGAACTCGGTTATGTTGACGAGTCTTCTAGCCCGCGTTATCAAGCAGTTCCTGTACTTGGGACATTTATCAAAGTGCCCGGATTTGCCAAAGTAAAACCATTCATCAGAGAACATAGACGTCCACAACAGGATTTTTTTTTGGTACTCATAGGACTTGTTGTTATTCAACATTCTTACGATGCGCAGACTGACACCGTATTCATTCCAAATACTTGCCGGAAAATCAAAGCAAACCGATGTCACCAGTATTAAGATTAATACCGATGCTGTCTTAAACAAGGTTCTTCTCTTATCCATCACTTTTAGCAATCAACTATTACCGCATTCAGCATTTAAGTCCTCGCCGATAAAGATCACTTTGAACGTCTCTCACCCGACTACGTGAGAATTCTACGGAGTTCATAAGGATTAAGGGAAATTCCATATCAAGTGATCAAGGCTTTTGGGATAAATTTTTCCGATCTTGACGTCAATCTAAAAAAAAGTAGTTCACGATCTCGTTCACGATGAAAAAAAAAATAGTTGCCAGAGCTTTTTTTTTATATCCTAAGTATTTTCGAAGTTATGCAACCTCTTCGTTTTGGCACATTTTTTTCCCGAAAAATCACAACTCCGGCTACGTTGGTCATAGGGAGATCAACTTGGGCTCATTTTATTCGCAAAAGAATATAGTTTTTAGACAAAAATAGGACATTGGGATTTGTCTCCATTTCCCGAAGCAATCAGAGATTGCGGAGAAATGCATTTTTTTTTTTATCTGAAAAAAAATCACAGACGTAGATATGTGTATCCTCTCAGTGCTGTGTAAATTTCAGAGTGGGCGAGCCAGCCGTCTTTTTTTACGACCATGAATGAGTATTTTATCGATGAGTACACAGTTTTATTGATTCCAGTAAATATTGTCTCACCGGTCATATTACCGATAATGTTCAACTTCCCGTTTCTCTGTTTTCAAGTAAACGAGGAAGATGTTGTAAACCGTTTCTATACATTTCGAGGTCTAGCGAATCACTTCCGACCGTTATCATTCGAATGCCTTGGGTGTGTGTGTGTGTGAATGTATGCGTGTATGTGATCAAATTCTTGTCTGGACAATGTCTCGAGTACGAGTGACCGGATTTTGATGTAATTGGGCTCAATCAACGCGACTTTTCCGAACTCAGAACTAATTAGATTTGGCTTATGTTGGATTTGATCGGTTCACAATCAGTACTTTTTAGAATGAATTAAGGGGTCTGGCCACCCTGGCCGCTCCGAAAATGGGTATACTTTTTAAAGATTCATAAACTCGAAAGCATAGAACGAAATATGTTTATTTTTTAACACAAGGTAAGAAACGGCTTTAAGAATGTTCTTACCTTGTGTTGAAAAATAGAAATATTTCGTTCTATATTTACGAGTTTATGAATTTTCAAAAATTATACCTATTTTCGGAGCGGCCATAGCCCTGCAGGGTCGCCAGACCCCTTAAAACTGACGATATCTTGAGAACGGAGGAACGAAAAAAAATCCGTTTGGATTTGGATGAAAATTAGTACCCGAAGAGTTTTCGGATTGTTGATCACAAATTTGTCGTTTCATTTCCTAAAATTCAAATTGATTGATAATATCGGCTCGAACACGAGAAGAATGGGAAGATCGAAGGCACATGGGCAGCCTAAATCATCAGCATATTTTTCATTCACAAGTAAATATTCATTAGAATCAAGTAAACATCATTTGATCGTAGTGAGACTCGATACTATAATATTCAAGTCACCGATTTCTTGAGTCAAACTAATTTTTTTTCACCGTGTACTCAGCACCAAAACACCAAGGGGCTATCCACTTCGATATGTTGTTATATATGTTGAGCGATCGGAGATCCCAATGCTCTATTTTTTCCTAAGAACTGTATTCTTTTGCGAATAAAATGAGCCAATTTGATCTCCCTATGACCAACGTAGCCGGAGTAATGATTTTTCGAAAAAGAAATGCGCCAAAACGAAGAGGTTGCATAACTTCGAAAAAATTGGGAATATAAAAAAAAGCTCTGGCAACTATTTTTTTTTCATCGTGAACTACTTTTCTCAAAATTGACGTAAAGATCGGAAAAATTTATCCAAACAAGCCTTGATCACTTGATATTGAATTGCCCATAAGTTAAATCAAGAGACTCGGTAGAGTCTCGCCCCAAGTACATTTCGACGCCCGATACGAATAAAAGCACGTTTCAGATTCCGGGTGGAAAAGAGCACGTTTAAAATTCCGGGTGGAAAAGAGCACGTTTCGAGTTGACTCGAATACTAGCACGTTCGGGTTAACTCGAATGATAGCACGTTAAAAACAAATAATAGCACGTTTTTACCGTGCTATTATTCGAGCCAACCCGAAACGTGCTATTATTCCCGTCAACCCGAAATGTGCTAGTATTCGAGTCAACTCGAAACGTGCTAGTATTCGAGTCAACCTGAAACGTGCTCTTTTTCACCCGGAATTTGAATCGTGCTCTTCTCCACCCGGAATTTGAAACGTGCTTTTATTCGCATCGGGCGTCGATTAAAAAAAAGTTTTATATAACGCGAGTATGAATCACGCGTTTTTCGGTGGTAGTTTTCGGGACAGGAAGTGGCCGTTTCCACGACAGTGGCGTAGATCATACTCTTGTTATATAAAGTATCGTGTGCAACAAGGAGGCAATGGTCTTTTCTCACCGCGACTTATTTTGGGTTGGTTTAGTTTCGCTTATGTCAGACCCCTTGCGAAGTCAATTATGTATTGTAACTTTGTACCGCGCGGTCTTATCTGCTGGACATTGTTGATACTATATGACTGATACGCTCGCACTATCAGTCCAAGGATAGTTTGGCCTACTGACCGTAACGTCTTAGAGTTTGAAATGAACGGTTTGATTGGCTTTTGCCTCCGATTTTCAGTGTCGTTTTTTTATTATTTGACCCTTTCAACCTTTATTAAGTGTGACAGGATGACGTCTACGACTTGTATTGCAAACTTATGCTTGGCACGAAAAGACCGAGGTTGCCTCTTTGTTACACACTATGCTATTAATTTGCGGTGGTGGGGGGTAACACAATCTCTTATCGCTGCCTCCTAGCAAGAAGATCCTTATTCAGAAAAGTCGGGAATAAGATCCTTATTCAGAAAAGCTGGGAATTAGAACCCTATTCGCGACGAAAAGCGATAAGATCCTTATTCAGATTCAATTTCAACAAGATCCTTATTCGAGCGCGGCTGAAAAAGTCAGGTCGGCACCACTGCTTCGAAGTGGAAAGACGCGGGTTTCGAACCGGGATAAAGCCCTGCACCTTCTCTATTATCTAAAAACTAATCGTACCCAAGGTGAGTGTACCAGTTAGTGACACCGTCCCAGTTACTGAAATTTTTTGGTTGTATCTCTTGTAACATTATTTCGAATATCATTAAAAAAAATCGTATCTTATTCTCTGAGCCTGTAGTAACTAGTTTTTGTCATAGAAAAAATCAGAATTCTTATCATTGGCTAACAACTCTAGAAAATATAAGTGTCGGTAATTGAACAGATTTTTTCAGCCGTAGGACTGTATTGGAATGAAAAATTAGATCCTGTACGAAGAGCATATAAATTCTAACGGATATTTCTTATTAATTCATTCGAAGTAATTAATATAAGAATTAATAATTTTGAATATTCGCGCGCATCGGACATGCAGCGTTGCAGAATTGTCAGCCAATGATAACAATTCTGATTTTTTCTATGACACAAACTAGTTACTACAGGCTCAGAGAATAAGATACGATTTTTTTAATGATATTCGAAATAATGTTACAAGAGATACAACCAAAAAATGTCAGTAACTGGGACGGTGTCACTAACTGGTACACTCACCTTGGGTACGATTAGTTTTTAGATAATAGAGAAGGTGCAGGGCTTTATCCCGGTTCGAAACCCGCGTCTTTCCACTTCGAAGCAGTGGTGCCGACCTGACTTTTTCAGCCGCGCTCGAATAAGGATCTTGTTGAAATTGAATCTGAATAAGGATCTTATTGCTTTTCGTCGCGAATAGGGATCTAATTCCCAGCTTCTCTGAATAGGATCTTCTTGCTAGGAGGCAGCGTTATTTCGTCTATCTCGCGATATCCATGGGTCTTGAAATATCATTGTTAGAACGTCGGCACGAAAAGCTTTCATTTGAGACCTATTTCGATCAAATTGGTCCACGCGAAGAAGAGTTAGGAAAAATGATAGAAAAGCGGCCTCTCTGGTGTAGAACTACGCGGAGAGCAGACGACAATGGGTGCTTTCCAACGATTTCCAACGATCGAAATAACCGGCACAGTGCGATACCGTCGGAGGTTATGGTTGGAACGCCGTTTAAGTCCCCGACCAGGAAACCAGAGTGAGCGGCGATGTAGTTTTTACTAGACTGTTATTTCTCCCCGTGCTCAATTTTCTCTAGGAGTGGAGGTTATGGTTGGTATTTTGACAATATTCTTCGTGCATCGCGTAAAAGTAGAGTTCTCTCTCATAAAAATGTATCACACAGTAATTGAGAAAAATTACAGCAGCATTCCGTGAATCATTTGCATATCGCTATGAGGAATAATTCATTTCAATTGCGTTTCGTTATCTACTAGGTTATCTATTCATACAATCGAGCAAAATACGTGGAATTTGTTGTTGTAGAATTTATGTATTACTTTTTTCAATCGCAACTTTTATTCAACTGTTTATTGTTGAATTAATCTTCACAAAAACCGTGTCGGTACTGCTGACAATTCGAAAACAGAACACTCGCGGGCTTACACACTGCTTCCTACGTACCGAGCCGTTCGCAGGAAACTAAGTCTAAACTCTAAACAGATCCTAACCCACTCCCATGTATGTCTAACGCAGGTATAGTCGTCCCTCGTCCGTGAGTTCGGGTGCGTTCGGCCGCGGTGAGAGAGAGAGAGTCTCTGACAGCTCGAGCGAGAGAAAAAGCGGCTTCTTCTTCTTTTTCCTTAAGGCTTCGTCCGTTAATTTAGCATAAATTTGGCACTTGCCCCGGCTTATGCCGTAAGGAGACGAAGCCATTTTGGAAAAAGAAGAAGAACAAGTATTTAGCATAAAGAAAAATCGGCTGACCATTCAAAAAATGGCGAGCGCACCGTAATTTTCAGTAATAAAGGACGTTTATTCCATCAGCCTCAAAAGAACAAATTGAATGAGTCTGCGTTGAGCGAATAAATAAACAAATAAATGAAATAAAATAAATAAATTGTTGAATTAATCAAGTGCGTGCATCGCGTAAATGAACGGAGATACGGGAAAATTGAACGCACCAAGAACGGTCGTTGCAACGAATTTAGTAACAAAAAGTCGATGTAGGAATATTAGGAATATTCAGGGAGCAAAGAAATTTAGCGAAAATGAATTATTATCAGAATTCACTAGGAATTTATCATTATCAAATAAATGGATAAAACATCCAAAGTTTCGGATAATTCATTTCAATTGATCGGTCCTAAGATGATGTAAAAGAAAAGAAAAGATCTTCCGTCTAAGTCAGGAATAAGACTGAGCGTTCCTTTTCCGAATATTTCCCGACACGCACCTGTTGTTGTTGTTGGAAAACCTACACTCAGGATTACAGCGCCGGCTCTAGAACATTCACCGCCACATGCAAATGACAATATTATCGTCCCCCCAATCTATTCAGCATTTATTAATTGAATTTTTTTTCACCGACACTAATGGATTAGATTAAATCCGCTTCGGAATTGGCAAAATCTGCAATCAGGACAGCCATATCCAATGAGTCAAGAGCTTACTGAACGTAGGCAACATTATACCTCCTTGTTACGGTGCGAACACGTTGACCTCAAGTTTGCGATTTGGTTGCTCACCCTAAAAAGTCAAATATTTCACAGAAATATCAAACATAACTATGTTCACCTACATGAATTTGGACGAAAGAGAAATCGGAAGGGATGAGAGCCCTGAAATATAAAATTTGAACAATCAGTTTTCAGGTAAAAGCTCGATTTCTCGACTCCGTTGAGCGACCTGTCAAAAATTGTCCGATTACCTTCATCTTTGAAGGGGTTCATTTTATCTGTAAAATCTTTCACTATTTTCGATGAGAATTCAATCGCAAAGTTGAGGTCAAAATGTTGTCACCCTAATACCCACACAACACACGATAGCCAGTGGATGATCCTATGTTGGTCCAACAAAAATCCAGGATATTTGAAATATTTAGTGAATCTTCTTTTTTGACCTCATCATCCATAGGTTGATGTCCATTGTTGGAATTCTCCATTGGGTTTGGAAGGTCAGTAACAACACTCGTTGATGTTTCGACCCTGAAGAGGGCTCTCTTGAGAAAGACATAAGTCTTAACAATTTTTTTGACTTATACATATATAGTAGTCAGTCATGTCAGTAGTTAATATAAGGAAAAAACTGAAAACAGAAAATATGTATAAGTCATAACGTGATTATAGGTCTTTATCTGGTTTCTTGTGAGCGATATCGGTAAACGATTGCTACAAAGAACTCAGATAAAGAAGGATTGATAGCGAGAACAAAAGGCACGTGTACGGAGCCAATTCCTAGTTACCGGAAAAGCTCCTTCCGGCTCCGTACACGTACCTTTTTTCCTCGCTGTCAATCCTTCTTTATCTGAATTCTTGGTCGCAATCGTTTACCGACATGGCTCCCAAGGAACCAGATAGAGACCTATATAATCACGTTATAACTTATAAATACATATTTGCTGTTCTCAGTTTGCTCCTTATATTCACCATGATTGGCTGAGTCAAAAAATTGTATTTTCTGAAGAGGGCCCTCTTCAGAGTCGAAACGTCAACGAGTGTTGTTACTGACCTTCGAAACCCAAGAAAGAATTCAAACAATAAGTGGAATATGTATAAAATTTTTGAAAAATCCCAACACGGGCTTCAAGAGGAGCAAATATGCCACAAATCCAGACCATAGCCATGTATGTATCCGAATTCTGGTGATGGATGGGTGCCGTTCTACTAATTGAGAGAAGATCCGGGAAATATCTATTATACCAATTCCGTATCAGCAGGATTTCACAAAAAATTCTGTTTCCTGTATAATTAATATGTTATACAAGAGAATAGGATGAACTGGTAAATGAACTGGCTTTTTTTTCCTTTCCTCAAGCTCCCATGATAGGTTTTCTTTTTTTCATTTATTTTCCAAATATTTGTTGTCCGCATTGAGCGTCTTTCAAAAAGCTCAATGCGCAGACGTACCAGCCACGATTATAGCTATCACACAGATCTGAACGCGAGTAAACGTCACGTAAGTGGTGAAGTTACGACGAAGACCCGGGTTAGGATCGTCAGTCTCCAGACCAAATCTTCAACCACGTGAATCACAAGCCAAGGTGCTCCTCTGAAGTCGGCAATATTCCAAGGGTAAGTCAAACGGGAGAGAAAAATCGATCACCTTCCCCTATCTCGCCTGTTCGCCTACGTGTAACGAGCCAACACCAGCTCATCCTCGCCGAGGATACCGTGCAGTCAATAAGGTAAGTCACAGATCTGAAGGTGAAGGATGACACTTGTGTGTGGTGTCATCTGTTCAGCAAAATCGTCGGGAAATTCTAGAAATTTTGTCTCTTGCGTTCAGCCACCACCCGCATCACACTTGTCTTCGGCCTCGTTGAATTCGTCGTATCGTATACCGCGGTTTCTTGAACATCCTGTTACTATTTTTCCGACTTGATGCTTTGTTGATCATAATTTTTAGATGATGGTAATAACTGTACGATTTATTGTAGAACTACGAGATTTTTTGGTTGTTGGATTGAGTACGTTTTTCGTTTATCTATAGCAAAGGCTTCGTTTTTGCGAGCATTGGACCACGAGCTTTCATTTCGCTCAAGCTTCTGCTCGAAGTTATCTTCCGTTAACTCACTCGAGTGATCTTCTTTTAATCTGAGAGATTCGTTACACTTTTTTCATGCTGCACGTGTTTCATGAGCTTCAAGTGCTTTTTTTTAACTTGTCTTTTTGATGAACACTTTTTAGAACTTGTCTTATCTTTCCCCGCGGGTGAAAAACACTGAGTATCACGCACACCCTCACGGGGCGCAACGAATCCTATCGCACCTGCGCTGTGCGCACGAGTCTAGTGGGAATTTCGCGAATCTTCTTGAATTATTTTCCCACTTTATACCCCTCACGTTGTACAGCAGTGAGTTCGCCAATTGTCTGACATTTGAGGGTGAAACGTGGGAGTTAGTGAAAAAACACACGAAACCACATCGAGTTTCATTTGAATTACTCAACATTGAAAATTACTTTGAAAGAATTTGAGAAACGGATTCGAAGAGGACAAAATTTCAATTCGCTCAGATAGTGGGTCAAAGGGTATTTGGATATTTGGAGAACAAAATTAAAGTGATGTACGGAATAAAAGACTTCTATCTAGCAGTAGAAAATCGAGATGACCTATGGCTAAAAATCTATAGGCCTCTTGATTTTTATTGAAAGGAAAATATTTTATTTCCAAATCCCTGTAACCTCGCAGAGATTTGAGGTAACAGAATCCTACTCTTTTATAAGTTTGAAACGCCCACTTCTCCTGGCAACGAAGTAATTTAATTTTACATTGATTGATAATATGTAGCAAGAAAATTTTAATGCATCACTAGCCGGCTTACATGAAAAAATATGTATTAACAACTACCCCAAATTCTCTCAGTCAGTTTCATTTCAAACAAGCCGTCATTTTTTCAGTTCAAATGCTCGCTGATTCGAGAAAAACTCAAACATATTGTGTTGGACAAAAAATGTAGGGCTCAAAATTCTTATCCATTATTATCTCTATTATCGTCATTGTCATAGCAATTTTCATTATTGTTGTTTTGCCGCTATGTTGAATACGATGATGATCATTATCATTATTATTGAACTTCGGATCATGTGTGTTACAGAACCAGAGGATGAGCCGCGATCATGAGATCCTTGGTGTACCCGAGGGTGCAAGTATAGAAGAGATAAGGAAAGCTTACAAGAAACGGGCAAGAGAACTGCATCCCGATAAATGTCAGGGATGCGACAGTGTGCAGATCAGTGAGACAACGGAGAAGTTTCAAATGCTTCTTCAAGCTTACGAGAGGCTATCCACCAAAAACGAGACACAAGAAGATGTCGACGCGAAACCTACGGATTTCACATTCGACGGAATCAGCCTGTTGGTATGTCTTGGCTGCGTCGGGTTGGCCGCTGCAGCAATCGGAGTGTACAGCGCTACCAGAGCTAATAAAGCAGGGAGGAAGGATCGAAAGATGAATTGAACCATCGAAATATATCTGGTCAGAGAAAACGCACGGGACAAACGCTCCGTACTTTACTGATATTAGGATAATCCATCTGTACAAATCCAAATCAAAACGTCTACTAGACAATTTTATGACGAAATAAAATAGAAATGAAATGAATTTATATTATGAAATCTTTTTCAAAATCTCTTAAAAAATGGTAGTACCTACTCTTATAATCAAGTTGAATCTTGAATAACATCCTATCACACACGCCCCGATATTCCACACGTCCACGGCAGACAGAATTACCCCACCGAGAACTGCGAAGGTACGACCCAAAACGTCCTACCTACCAGCAAGAGCATCTGAGACGTTACATCCCCACACAATGAATATGCAGCGTGGTCGCGAACCTGCCATTCCACAGTTAGACGTGACACTGACCAACCCAAGTGCAGAATCGCTTTACTTGAATTACTTGTCATTGAAGATCGAATTGAGGCGGTGAATTGTTGAAAATCATATTCTGAGGCTCGAACCGCCTATTTGAAATTGAAAAATGCTTCTTCGATTCAGTATTTAGGCTACGTAGACACCTACCGATGACAGGAGGCGTCCCTGCGCGAAAGCTGATGAAATAATGGAAAACGCATTTTATAACTTATTATTCTGGTAGAAAAAAGTTTCAATATGCCAAAACGTGGCGAAATTTTATTTATTCCGTTACAACGATTCATAGCTAAGAAACATCGAGCGCTTATGAGGTGATTTTAGTTGGAAAGGTGAAAAAAAAAAAAAAAACGGGTGTGTGCTTAGGACCACACGATAGAAGTGCAAACTTATATGGCATTTATGATTCAAAGTAATGTATATAATTAAAATTAAAACTCTTCGACCGGCCCTCTCTTCCATATTACTTACGTTAGGAAATTCTGGTGGGGAAAATAACTCGAGATTTGATCGACATCTTTTGTTCAATTTCTCGGTTATTCCTAATTATTTTATTCATTCTCTCAGCAATTTCTCATTATTTCAGTTATTTCTCATCATTTCAGGCATTCTTCAATATCTCACGAGCTATTTACACGTTATTCCAACGAGTTATTTCCCCCTCGGAAATGCCATAACATATCTGGTTACGAAAGAAGATTAGCGCTATTATCAATACATAGTATATAATTCACATTATGTACATCACATAATAACCAGGGTGCCGGCTACAGGCTACCGCATCTTCGGAGAAGCATTATCTCTTTATCTAATTTTCTCGTATCGTTGAAGAAAATTCGAATATCGAACCGTGTAGTTCATTGTGTAGATAAATTTAGTTCACACTGATATCAAAACCTACGCGTAACAGGAGCGAAAAAGAAGATCATGGCAAAATTCCGCATGAAATTCTGAACACCTACATCCCAAAATACGTTTGTTTCACGCAACAATATAACGACAAAATCCTTGTTCCCAATTAAAATGATAATCCCCGGCCATTAGGTATTTAAAATTAGTGAACGGTTTTCAGTTGCTTTATTTGTGTGCCATTGTTCCGTCCATCCATTTTCTTTGTTCATCAATTTTTTTCGATGTAACGGGACCCTCAAAAGTGTGCCTATACTCGTATTTTATTTCGGATTTCGGACATTGAACGAAAAAAAAAACCAATAACGACTCTGCTTGAGAAAATATTTGTACTGTATTAGAGTCTAATAGTAATTAAATGAACATGCACAAATATTTTACGAAAAGGTTACGAACAGGTGAATTTCACCATTCAATAAGGTTTTATAATTGTAAAAACAGGTCTGAATCGATTGTCAACACTGCTATTGTGAAGATTCGGTTGCCTTCTTTCAGGCGAATATCTCTTCCGTTGTCGACTGATTGTCGTCATTGAAAATGCTTCTATTTTTGAGAGACGCTTCATTTTCATGCCTTCTAGAAACAATTGTACTTCGACATAACTGCACCAGTGGTCAAATTGTGAAATTTTTCTTGCATAAGTAAATTATGAAATAATCCTACGGTCACATACCCAGGTGGTTCAACTAGTATAGCTCACATCAGTCATTCATCGAAATTTGAAAGATGAACATTAGCATGTAAGCAGTTGAAAACTATTCACAACTGATCCGAGACCTGGTAAAAATTTATCTGTACCAAGAACAATGAGCTCGTCGTTATAATTGTTAAATTGGTGCACTGAGAGACTTTTCATGCGAATAATTGGTAAAACTATGTCAAAGTTTGATATGCTACCGACGGAAGTAGTGAAGAGAACGGAAAAAATAGTAATTATTCATAGCGCCATATCGAAGTTTGACATCGCTGTAATAGTCTTTGACAAAATAATACGAAAACTTAGTATAGTGAATATGAAATAAGATTATACTGCATGTCAAAATGAACCGTAGTAAAAATTGATATTCTTCTTTCCAATTTGTATACCAAATTATGCCAGTCATTGGTAGGGTGTATGTCAATAACTGAGACAAATATTCAAAAAATTGACATGGTCTCTATATTAACTAGCCGTGAAACCGAAAAGAATAGTAAGAATTGCAACGAGGAGTGTCGATTATTCGTATGGTCCGTATTAAAGTGTCTCCCGAGTTTCCACGAGTGACTACGATCTTCGCCGAGAACGCACGAGGATACCGATGCTGCAGTGGCATACCGACTCTAATCCTATACGAGTGATGAACCTTTAAACAGGACGAAGCCACTAAAGGAAGAAGAAGAAGAACCTTTAAACTGTCAAATTATCGGTATTAATTTTGAACAAGAAAATATTTTATTCTGAATATTGCTTGAATTGGAATGCTTTTTTCTATTTTCGAATGTTTGAATAAAAAATCAATATAAAAGCATCATGAAGAAATTTTCAATTCGAATTAAAAAAAATTTCGGCTATCAAATCAACATTTCAAAATAAAGTCCACTTTGTTAAGGCAGTTTGAAAAAAAAAACCCAATGATTATTGATTTATTCAAGGAATAACCCGGAAACCTTTCTCACAGGCGGTGGATTATTCTACGCTCAGTATATATACAAGTTTCCGAAAATCTCCGGCATGTAATTGTATCGCATTGTATTGTATGTATATGTGTATGTGTAAATGTATCAGGTTTAAGTCCCGTTCTAATTTATGTGTGTATTGTGTGGTAGACTTGTGTGAAGCATATGTGTATCTACCCCGCTACGTGTAGCAATTTCTGTGTGTGTGAAGTCCCCGGCGTTCACTTCTTTTATTTTGCAGCGATGAGTCATAATTTTTCGTATGGTCCGTACGAAAAACTGATATTCTCGTGACGTCGCGTGAAACGATTATTCCAATCTTTCACATTCAGTGTATTAGTCGTGCTTGTCAGGTTGCTCTTATACAACATTGACATGGTGCGTTTCAAATACTACTCTGTTCTGGATCATATATTGACGTACCTTTTTCATTCATTGAAAGGAAAATATCAATTCTACTCATCAGTATGCACCATATGAATTTTTGACAAGCAACGCCGGGCTTCTCTACTTCCGTCGGTAGCATATCAAACTTTGACATAGTTTTACCAATTATTCGTATGAAAAGTCTCTCAGTGTGAGTTTGAAGGTATATAAAATGAAAGAAGAATACACTTACTTTATTTGTACAAAAGTAATTTTATTAAAAAGAATAATTAATTGTAAAATTCGTTCAACATTTACAACAAATTGATCTAGTTACATCATCCGTAATCATCGTAATAGTGACGAGGGTTTTTAAATAAATCGGTGAACGTCTGTCATTGCATTTCTCGCACGTTATCGTGATGACATTTTTTTTTTTTTTTAGGAAATACGTTTGACAACAACAGCAAACGAAAAAAAAACATGCAATCGGTGATACGATCAGGGATGATTTCATAGCTTACTGTAACGTTTCACGTACCGACTATCTACTTCAATCCACTGACGTTCATATCCGTTCTGATTTCTAACACTTAAATAAATAAAAAATATCCTCTACCGATCAACACTTACATATTAGGTATAGGCGTTAAAAATTAGGTACTTAAAATTAGTGAACGGTTTTCAGTTGTTTTACTTTTCTTTTTTTGTTCGGTCGATCCATCCATTTTTTGTTAACTAATTTTTTTTTCAAACAACTTTCAATAGAATATAGTTAAGAATGAAATTCTACAGTATATATTAAACGTAGTAGCAATTGAAATTCATCATATTTAAATATTGTCTCCGTTCCGTTTAATTCTGAGCTTTATTATATTTAAGGTATTCATCTATCTCCACGCGTGACCGTTGTTCATACTCTTGTAAAATGACAAGAATCAAAAACTCATTAATTGATCGTTTTCTTTGCAAATAATCAATCTATGACTTCATAATATTTTCTTTATTCTCTTTATCACTATCATATTTTAATTGAATTCGTTTTGGCGATGATTTGGTCCGCTTTACCGTGCGTGAGCAACCGTGGCTCGAGAATAGAAGAGATCTATCTGATGAGAGCGAAATTATGATAATTATTAACAAAAAAAAAAATAAGAAAAAAAAATCCTGCGATGTAACGGCCAGCCTTCTGTCGTAGCCTTGTTGACAATCGTGCGGTCTGGAAGAATAATAATTCAAAAATTAATTCTACAATATAATAAAGTATACAAATTTAATATGTAATACCTAAATGCACTCAAACTGAGTAATTATCCTCTGGTTAGAGAAAAAAATTAATTAATCGGTTTGTTCAGTCCCATAAATTCTGTTGCGATTAATTATCGTGGGTACATTCAATGACATGTACTCAAATTTACGAATCTTTGGCAAGGATGAAAAAATACTCACGAGAATCGGGGAGTGAATGATGAAATCTTCGTCTAACTATCGCGATCGAGTGAGTCTAGGGTGTCGTTGCTCGAGGAATGCGTCAGATCGCTAAGTTCGTCCAGATGTTTCTGCCTTTTTCGCACATTCCAGTGCAAACACTCAGCCAGAGAATCGAACCAGTCGGTGATTTGGTCCGCGGCACAGATGCTGGGCACCGGGTAAATCGAGGTTGTCACTCTCAAACTGTTGTGCAAAAAAAGACAATTAATGAGACAGTGCAATAGATTGATGCATAAGTTTACATGAAATTACGCACTTTTTTTCTCTTTGATTCAGTATCTGCGCATGCAAAAAATATTCTATAGTCCCATTCGCTCAATAGTCGAAAACAAGTATTCTAATTTTCATTTGAATATGAATTTTGATATTTGCAATGTAAAAGCATCTTTCATCGTATCTAAAAAGCCAAAGCAGTTGCTGATTTTAATCTAGCGGTAAATCTGGATCGTCATTCAATTATTATCCCACCACCGTAGATATTTCTTCGTCTCAGTATTTATTTGCCCTAGAGACAGTTTCGTAACGAACTGGAGTTTTATAAAAAATAAATTGAAATAATGAGAATATTATACAAAACTGTGATAAAGATACTTTCAACAAATGTTATTCAATTTTGAAGTAGAAAATATATGTTTGTCAAATTAAATACTAAGGCGACGATTTTATGGAACAGAGTTCACAAAAGAAATATTTTATCGTATAATTTTACCATCACCATCACCAACAACGTTGCACAGCAGTGTCGACAGCCCACGTCTCATTACGTTTGTTAATATACGATATAAATAATAATAGAATGCGTAAAAGAGAGAAGAAGTTTGCGTAGATGAAAGTTCTTAGCATCATGTAAATGACACGTAGAGGACGTTGTTAGATCGCGAAACGAATAAAGATAAGAAATAAAAAACAAGAATTTTAATGATCGAGAAGCTTTGAGAAGCAGAGTATGTGAAAAATAAAATTCAAATTTAGCAGATGGAAAATAATAAAGAAAATGAAAGAATTGAAGTGGCGAAAAAGAAACAAAGTATGATTTTGGGACAAACCTATCCCCGACTCGAAGCTCTTGCTGATTACGTCCGTCGAAGGAGACGTAGGCTGTACTGCGGGCTTCGCTGTTGGCCATTATCTGAAATTGACAAATTTTTTTCTCCTTTTAATATCGTCCGTTATTTATCCATTTACCTGTCTCCGTGAAATAATTCCTGACGATTTCTTCCGTCAAATGATACCCACGACGTGTTTCTGCTGTCTGGCGATACGGATATCTGGGATCACATCATAATCACATCCAATTAATCAACCGCGTCACAGATTGATAGAGTAATTAATGAAGAATAAAAAATAAAACAATCATGATACTCAAAATTTAAACATTTGATTGCATAAAAAGGGTAGCAATACATCTATCAAAATTTCCGATATAATCTTTTTAAAATCAACAAGCCGCTGATAACGAAAATATCAATTTTTTTCGCACACCTATTACCGTCGATACTGGTATAATTAGAATTGTGCAATACTCGAGTCACCTCGACGGATGGAGATAAACGTGGAAGAAAAATGATCACGTTGATAAAACAAATTACAAAACGAGCAAAAAATAACGGAACATAAAGACAAAGTAGTGTTCCTTGATGCTAATTCCCACTTACGATAAACGCGGTTTGGACCATAATTTGTGATTCCAAGTGCAGTAAGAGAGAAAAAAAAACCATGATAAGCTGCTTGAACGATGTAATAATACGTAATCACCATCGTCCGAGGTAACAAGAAGTAAAGTTAAAAAAAAAGGTCTTTCCTCTCCCGGCACAATATCGTCATGCACATAATACATACCTTGAGTTCGACTCCCGCCGGTACTACGATGGGCCTGAAGGACAGAGAATGCGGACAGATCGGGGTGACCATGATGGCCGGAACCGAGGGATGAATCATGCTGGCCCCGGCTGCAACAGCGTACGCCGTCGACCCCGTAGGCGTGCTAACGATCAGACCGTCTCCTTGGACACTGGTAACGTGTTTACCGTCGATGAACAGGTCGATATTAGAGAGGTAAGGTGATGGGCCTCGATCGACGACGACCTCGTTAAGGACGAGAAGATTCGTAGGCGGTTTGGCGGGTTGACCTTCCTCGCCTTTTCGCATTATTATGCAACGGAGACGACTTCTCAGAGTCAGTGCTGCATGACCTGGTGGATGAGGAAGAAATCGGTTATCAGATTCTCGGCTTCGGGTGGAAACTAGTTTTTCTTCTTCAAATTTTGTTGTATATCAAGGTTTACCTTCTAGAACGTTGGTCACTTGCTCTTGGAAGTTGTGAAATTCGAAGGGTGTGAGAAATCCTAGAGACCCGAGATGGAAGGCCATTACCGGAGGTACGGACTGCTGGAATAGCAGACTGGCGTATAGGAGGGTTCCATCACCACCGAGACAGACGATAAAGTCGATGCGATCCTGCAGAGAATCTCTTTAAAAATCGGATAAATGTCGTATTTAACGATTTCACCGATGTTCATAGACTTCGGAAATAAATCTGTCACACCAATAACAATAATAACAAAGTTAAAAACCTGAAGATCGTCCGTCCCGTCTCTGAAAGTCTGAAGCCTGTCTCTGACTCCTTGGAACCTTTGATCTCTCGCCAATGCCGGATCTTCGAGTACGGAGGCTTCCACGAACACGACCATTCGTTTTTCCTTGATGATTCGAAAAAAAAAAAACGGAAACGCGATAAGAATAACGGACGTGCGTAAGCACCGGTCATCCTAAAGCGAGGGGATTCCCCGACTTACCTCTATCAGCCATGTGACAAGCTGGACAAACGGTGGTAGGACCGAGGAGTCCCGTACCTTCTTGATCACGAGAACGGATAACGGCGGCTTGTACCACGTCAGCCTCTGTGAGGCAGGATCCTGAATTGTCCTGAAAAATAATATGACGATTTCTTATAATTTCAATACTCACTGATCTTCTTGAATATTCATTGAGTTGTTCGATGACACCGAGGTTTGATACTAAAAAGAAATTATAACGATAAAACGTGACGCAAAAGACGCTAGTGAACACGTGACAATTTCCGGTCAGTTGTAATCAATGCAATGCCTGGAATAAGCTTCGTTATGTTAATTTTTGTTCTTTATTTTACGAACGGCACGATGAATCGATTGTCTCATGTGCCTTGTCACCGGTTGCAATTACGTCACGGGTTCAAATCGATCAACGCTGATTAGGCCGTTGAATGTATAATGTGATACGTGGACGTCAACACTTCTGTGTGATATCGATACCCCTGGAACGTGAACCCCGAAGATAAGATGTAGGAAATCCCTGGATTTTGTATCCATGTATATATTTACATGGCTTTTTATCCAGCTAACACAATTGCCGTTATCATAACGAACAAAGAGATGAACCCTGCTGCAGAGTTCACCGGAGTTTGTGTTAGTTTTATTCGGTGTTGCTGAATAGAAATTATATAGAACAAGAATTGTATTCGGTAATGTGCCTAGTCACTATATTTGATCAAGTTATCGGAGTGGAAATTTATGCGTACTGTTTTTTTTTTCGCGAAATTCAATCGTAAGAAATTATCCCGATGACTTATATGAAACAATAATATACACCGGTCATTTTGTGACATTGGCTACTTATGACAATAGATGTGGTATCAAACGCGTAGAGGAACTGTGACAAATTCGCGCACTTTTTGTTCAATTCTTTCGAGGTTCTGAACTGAGAATCCTTGAATATTCTGAAGGGAAACCGAGCCGGATTACCGTGCACTAATTGCCCAAGATATAGAGTTACATTTATTCCTACCGGTAAAACAAATACGTTAACCGTAGCTAATTGTAGTTGAATTACTGTGCACACAAGAAATTGAACGATTGATTATTTTTCTCACACAAATTATGAGCTAGTACCCGTATTTAGCTAAAAATTTAACGAATAATGAGACTGTCTACAAAATTTCCAGCTTGTATAACGAATGTAATTGAATGTTCAGCAGCGTTTCGTGCAAATAATTAGATAATTAGCGTCTAGTAAGCCACAGCATGGTCATGCTTATGAATGATTATGAGCCACAACGCAAAAACCGGCATCTCTTCTCCTCTTCTAATTACAGTAGAAGCCAAATTATTGTACCCAATTACAACGAGGCTCGTTACCTTGAGAGAGAGATATACTTATTGTTAGTAGCACGTGAAATACAATTCAATTACGCACCTTGGTCTTGTCAAAATCGTTCTAGGAAGGGTTTCGCGAGAATTGATGCTTTTAGTGGAATTAAATGCTGATTAGCGCCCCATTTGCTGGGCGTTAATGAACCAAACCTAATGCGTCATATTTCTTCAATTTAGAGTAGAATGGTTAATGGAATCGTTGGCAGATTGTTCTAAAATTTTGAAAAATGACTTATGAAGCAATCGTTACCCTAGATTACCTGACTCACTTTAGGCCACGAACTCCCGTACTGATGATGGGAAAAATCATGGTTACAATGAATGACTGTCGTCACTTTTGTCATGCCAATTACCTGGGTTATTATCGCATAAATATCGTCAAGACAATTGATAGATACGGCGACCTTCGTCGCGGAGGACACGGCGAGGTTTTGTGCAAGTTTCCACGGATCATAGCCTACTAGCCCGAGGATACAAACTGTTCGTTTTGTCAAAAAAAAGAGAGAGAGAGAGAGAGAACGAGGAAATTCAAGCTCCTCAACCAACAATTAATTGATTTGCAAAGTCAATTACAAATTTTAATAGCTTCGACATGGTAAATGATGACTTTGGGAAAAGGACAGTCGTCTGCTTCATTATTCAGCTGTTTTGGATCGATGGATCAACGTCAGACTGTATAGAACACGAGTACGTAAAGTTAAAGGTCACGTGTGCTTTAGTACAACACTTTGATGTCATAAAATATTTTCAATGAATTCCCAAACGATTTCCGTGTTCCAGAATATGACAGACTAAAGGAAGTAAGTTTTGTTGAAATGTCACGTTGCTTTTGAAACGTTATCCAAAATGAGGATTCATGATTGTGCTTGATGGAATTTAGAAAGGAAGCCTGGATCCACACAGTGGCGAAAGTATTTCATTATAGCAGCTGTAAAATTCAAATCTTGGCAACGGTCGAATTTATTTCCCGTTTTCTACGTGAGAGAACGTGAGTGGGCTTGAACCAAAGTATCTTGAATGTTGAACTGATTGACTAGACAAAAGTTGTTGTTGGTATTTGCGTTCGTTGCGTGCCTGACACGTGAATTGTTATCAAATCATTCAAGTGCAGCATAAAATGACAAGAAAGTCAGAGAACTCCGATAGGTCGGTCAATGGTAGATAACTGGGTTATCTGTCTGATCCATATGGTTACATTTGAACGAAAATATCACAAGTTTATGTGGTGGTTGACGCGACGCCGGTATTCATATGATCATGCAATCGACTCGTGTCCATGACAGAGTTTTCTTTTTATTTTTGACTAAACGATAAATGATTGAACGTCCGATAATGAATGGTAAATTATCGATCTCTCAAATCCCGTCAAAATGAAAACAAATTATATACTTAATGGTCAGATATTGAGACAATCATTGTTTTCCCACCTGACAGAAGGCGTCCCCACCATGTCGTTCACAAGCGAGAGTCGTAGCCCTACTGCCGCGAACGGGGAATCAAGAAGCATTTTTTAATACCGTGAACAAACCAAGTTCGCGCATGCGCTTCAATGCGATATTGAAGAAAAATAAATTATCTATAGCTAAATGACCATCTCAAATGTTAGGCTAGTCGTAAGTGTGAATACAAATTTGATAAGCTGTTTGCTGGGAGTCTATGGTCGTTTTCTACTTTCCATGGCATTATCACATGTTACACTTACAGAGTGCAATGAATATGTTACAACTGTTTGAATTGATACAAAAAATAATCTATGAAAGTTCACACCATTCGGTGACAAGACGGAACCAACAATTGATGTTATTTCTTCCGATTTACTCGACTAACAGTAAACGATGTGGACTTTGGATGACATCGCAACAAATGAATAAGATATGATATACTCACATGACCATAGCGGAATTCTTCATGATTCGACCGCATGGCCCAAACTGTTGAATGGGACTTGGAGCATTGAGACTTCTGGTTCTCCTGAAACAACGACAACAATCATTGTGATAAAGGATGTCCAAATAAAATACGGTTGGTTTGATTATGTCTAATCAGCTGAAAGCTGCATGTATGTTTTCGAACTTATCCTGCACGCTATTGACCATCATACGTGCATGGATATTTTTATGAAAACAGGCTTGGATCACTTCACATGATCACAGCTGGATATTAACTAACTTTTAACTGATCCGAATCTAAGATATCGCCGTGATCTGCAGTCATCCAATTTAGATTGTTCTGGAATAGGATTGAAAAACGGCTAGACGGTACATCGCACCTGATTATATATCCAAGCACGTGACATTTACATGTAGCAGGCACATTCGTGGATAGATTGTGGTGGGGAAGAACCAGTCGTGGACAGTTATGTCATCGTAGGCTAAATTGGCGAATCACGATTCTATTGTCAATCACGTGCGTGATACGGAAGGAATGACTAACATTTTTTTCATTAAAAGTAAGTCGAAGAGAAAAAGGAATCCAAAGCATGGCAAAGCATTTTTTAATGTCACCACGACACGGATATCGATATTATAGTTTGAGACTTACACTTCTAATTAGCGAATAGAGAAGTGAAATCTCGCGAAGTGATCATGCATGTTTGATTTATATCTCTTGGATATTTTAGAGCAATAGAACGATGACTTAAGAATCTCTCAAACTGTTTTTCTCTCAGCGATAACCCCCTTTTTATGTGACGCGTAAGTGATCTGAATCTGACGATAACTTGTGACCTATTTCGAAAAAAACATCTGATGATATTGGATTATAGAATTTTATAAAATTCGTGAAAACAAAGATCGAACGCGTCTGATGATTGTGGCGAGTTCGATACTTTATGCACGACACGAGTTTGGAGTAAAAGTGAGGACTCAGTTTCTCCTTGACTTTTGGACTCGGTTATGTTTCTGCTTCGAGGTGACGATAGTTTTACTGAAGTGAAATTTCCTGACTTTTCCCTGACATTTCCTGCGAAAAATGAATTATTCCCACCTCAAAAAATAAGTACGAAAAGAAATTACCTGTGGATCAGTGGAATTCCCTTATTTTTCCCTAACGTTGCCCTAAAATAAAAATTCCCTGACTATTCCCAGTCTTCCAGGTTTTCCCACCCAGTCGCTACCGTTTACTTATCGAATTTTACTGCAGACATAACTCCTTATGTAAACTCAAATTCCAGTGGCTAGCGGTTGTCTGGAATAGAACGTTCTAGAATATGTAGATTAGCGTCCAAGTCTTGACCAGGCATAATACCTCTCCACAGCTGTTTCACACACGCGTGATATTAACTGTGATAATTTATTCATTCGATGATACCTTACGTCAGAACCAATTTCGGAAAGACGCAGGATCGAAGTCTGGATTTCGTTACGGTCAAGGTCTATGTACAAACAATGACATTGGGAATGTTGAGCAGCCTTCGCATAATACTTGATTAAAAAAACAGAAATAAGAATCACTTTCTGTCCAGTCTATGGTATCCATATGAATGTGTGACACTGCACACACTCGTGTCGTAGAATTTAACACATGATGAAAATCTTGCACCATTTTTCTGTACACAGGTTCTGCCAACTCACCAGGTGACCATGTACTAATCTGATTGTTACATATTACAGTTATCACGCCTTCAAAAAATGCTTCCATGTTTGGACTATGACTGAGGTTTGTAGAATTCAATTTCCTATTCAAGATTAAGATTCAAGTACATGAAAAAGAATTTTTAATCGCGTGGCGAGAGTCTTTTCACATATTTCGAAATGTTATTTTGCTACAAGGACAAAGTGTCAAGTCAACATGTCTTCCAGAGAATCCGCACTGACGATTAGACGGAATGTTTTGAAATCCTTGAAAGTGTGATGCCTGCATGTGCTTCGTACAGAAAAAAAAGATTGTATGACCACTTCCGGGTGGTAAATGATACGGTGTCCTCGATTTGACATGGAATGGTCAAACTTAGCAGAGTATGACGAGTGATTTTAATGCAGGATTAGAAAACCCTTGACTACCTTAGAACCCTGTTTCGAGGACTGCCTAGTGGGAGTTTGGCCAGGCCATTCTCAAGCTGATCAATCTCGTAGGAGCTGCAATCAGCGTGTCCGTTGCTTTCGGCGATTCGAAGTAGAGGCACTTGGTCCGCCATCCTCATTTACGTGTGGCGATATGATTGAACGTACAAAAAATGAACTTCTTTTCTCTTCACGAATAGATCACACTTTGCATACAGTAATTCTGATGCTACTGTCACAGTTCGATGCTCGGAGTCAAATGTGACCGGATCACTAGTGTCTGCAATAATGTCCGCGGTTATTTTAAATATGACGTATTAAAAATAAAGAAGTTATTAATCAGACAGTCTCCTGGTGTTAATGGGCAACGGAACTTTTTTTTTTACCGCAAGAACTTTATAAAATTTGCAGGAATTTCACTCATTTACACATATACCAGTGCAAAAAAAAAATAAATAAAAATAAAAAAATACGCAGAACTCTGCGGTCCTTCACACACTCACATGCATCCTCTGCTGATTCAACATTCGAACTGGTCACGTGTGATCAACAGAGATGCATAATGAATGTAACATAAAAACGATATTCTAGTAATTATTTCACTGTATCAACGTATGAATGATTCACTGAATCGAAATTCAAACTGCTGAAACACATTGATTGGAAACCAATCACTACCTGGTGATTAAAGCCTTAATTAAAAATCGAATCGCGAATTTGTTATTTTTCTCTAGATCGACTATATAAGTCCACTGTGAAATAACCGGACGAAGCTTACGTCCATTGCCTATATAATTCCATCCCGGACTGACGATGGACTGAGGAGCTGTGGGCCCGTAAAGCGATACCGAGGACGTAGGCGTCGGCGGCGGGGCGTCCTTGAGAAACCTTGGGGCCCCGTGTTAACCGTCGCGCCAATCACCGTCGAAACGAAAACTTTGCGAAAGCTATGTGTTTGTGAACAGAGACTATGGAGAGGTGAGGTTCTCCCTTTCTCTGTGGCCCAAAGACTGACCACTGACCACTGACCACTGACCACTGACCAACTGACCACCGTGTTGGAAGATTCTTGAAAAAAACCCTGACGCAGAAACGCGTTTCACTTGATGGAAATGCGCCAGTACCTCTTTGTACAAGGTGCGCTGACCAAATGATGAGCAACTTGCCTCAGAGCGATGGGTAATTATGAAATTCCTCGGTGAGAGGGACGCTCGAACCACAGAGGGCGATACTACGTGATATAATACGTCAGAGTGGTAAATTAACCAGGGAAATGTTGCAATATGATTGGACGAACCGACACGAGCGAGAAGCGACTGATTACTGGCTCCAGTGTCTATATTGACGAAGAACTTGCAAAAATCATGTAGATCGCCGGGGTTCAGATTAGGCCTAATCTAGAGGCTTGAGAAATTGTCTTCAGATAAGAAATGTCGTCTCACCAAGTAACGTTTCATCGGAATTTCATCACGTGTTGTTGTATGCAACACCAAATGATTTTGGTAATTACGTTGGATCAGATGATTGTCAATCAGTTGTTATTGCTGTCAACTTCATTACGCATGTTTTCACTGTGGAATTATCGTGAGACGAATAACGAAATTTGAAGGTTTCTTCATCATATTGATAGTATGGAGTACTGCGGATTTATTCGCATTTACCTTCACAATTCGGAGAAACTTTTATGCTGCGTGGCTGCATAAGCAAAATATATTCATTTATTTGTTTCTCAAAATGGTGACGAGACAATCATAATATCGAAGAAGTATAAATAGGTCTAGAATTATTGAGTCGAACGTATCGAAACGTGTATTCGTAGTTTGAACAGCCAGACAAACACTGTTGCGCAAGAGGAGGTCCCACGTAACGTCACAACTTATGCTTTCGTCTTCAGGTCAGTCAACGTTGTCCGAGTTCAGTTTAATATGATATTGATCCAATCCAACTGACTCGCAGGCTTTCAACTGATCGATTTAGAAATTACCAGGAAAAAGTTTGAAAATTAGGATCTCTGAAATCCCACAAGTCAAGAAAACAGATAGTTACAATTTTCTATACACTTTATTATCACTCATGTGAAAGTGAGCAGGTTCAAGTAACGAAGAGATAGTGAACATATTATCATTACCTATTTCGGTGGCGATGTCAAAGTTCCCTTCTTTCCTCTCACTTATGCATTTTCAAGCCTGTTTATTCGCAAATAATGAAACTTTCAGCGAGCTTTGTTTGAAAGATGTAAATCAAATTCCAAGAGGAACTCTAGGCTGATACTTAAGCCACTTGTACCCAAATACTGAAGGATGTGTTCACATTTTATCACAAATTGGGTAGAATTATTAGATATAACTCAGCACAATACTTCCCGCGAATGAAACTAACAATAAGACTCAACTGCGCCTTACTTAATTACAACAAACGCATGCGTAAGTAGGGAGATATCTGAAAAATATATATGTCAAGACTGTAACATGGAATAAATTGTTTTTCTTCATTCCATAATCGTGTCCGATGGATCATCAACGCATTACACGTCTTGTAGTGAATCGTAATTAGATAGATGATCGCTAAAGTCGAAAACACCGTATCTTGCATATGCAGAAAAAGAAAAAATATGTCGAAGATAAGCCAACTGAAGTATCGTCAGACTGTAAAAAGATATTGTAACACATTACCAAACGAAAAAAAAATGACACATCGAAGACATGCATAATACATTCATTTCAGAGAATTAAATGAGTAGATTATACTTTGTTCAATTTTTGTAATTTCACAGCAGAAGAAAGATAATTCCAGCTGTTAAACGAGTTCGTATAGTATGCAATTAGACTTTCAGTAATTACAACCTAAATTGCTAATGTCTTTCATAATATTTCAGTGATTGTTGTATTGGGATTTTTCGGATCATTAAATATGTACACCAGATGGTAGATTGGGGCGATACCGGAATGTATACACGGTACTTTCACTTCTTTCATTCTACATTCTCGAATTTGGTCTAATTCTTCCTCGGGGATTGACTATTGGCAATTACAATCAATCAATCGAAGACGTGTTTAATAATCGTGAACTTTCTAATAGACGTATTTTGTAGTTCAAAGAGATGAATGATGTCTATGATTTTATCGCTGTATAAGTGCAGAGTTACGACGTCAAACTGTTTTATTTTTCTCACAAACACAGATCTTAAAGAATTTCGTTCAGCTGAGAAATTGGAGCGCCAGGTTGTTGTCTTTCTCGCACGATTATAAACCTCGGTATGTACAAACCCCTGCAGCTATATTACAACGTATAAAACCAGATGCCTGTAACGGTCTGTGTTTAAAAAACGCAGCAAGAAAAGAAAATAAAAATAAAACTTCTCCCGTCGAATATAAATTGCAACGAAATTCCACAAATGCCTTTCTCCTGACTTCTCCAGGGGTGCAGTAAACGGAGTTCGTAACCTCCCGCTGCGGTTTTAGACGGAAACAGGTGCCAGTAATATATCGAACACGTGGAACTCTCGGACAAACCAAAACCTCCACCACATCCCACGACAGGTACAAATTTCATGCAAGGATCTAATGTCACAACCAAAACTTCAGGAATTGATACAAGCATCGAAAAAAAAATGAAACTTCTGGTGCAGCCTGATTCTCTGATCAATTCGGCTACTTTTGCGTTACGGAAGTAACAATAATGCGGATGAAGAAAGTTTGCGAAAGTCAAAAGATGGCAAAAGACGAAAGATGGAAAAAGATTATGGATGGTCGATGATGTGTCAGATTGTGACCGATCCAAATGTATTCAGATTGTTATACTGATCATCGATCTGTCGGACCTAGAATTTTTAAAAACTTTACTTCAAGCAAAGTCAAAAGAAAATGCACTAAGAACGAGAAAACAGCTGACATTTTCGATGTCTTAAGAGGCTTGCGTTACACACAAGGTCTGTAGATTTTTTTTTCCTCATTCATTACTAGCACACCGATGAACATAGCCGTAGTCATTTCGTCTTGCAATTGTATAAAGAGAATGAACTGAGTATAGCGAAACAGCTGAAGTTCGCGAAGCTAGACTACCTCCTGGGCTGTTTTAAATCTGTCTAAAAATAAACTGACGAGTATTAGTTGTTAAAGTTAACTCCATGAACGTGGCGAGGAGTGTTAGCCGGTCAGATAAACCGAAAGATTGTACCGCAGCTTGTCTACTTATTGTTGAACTCATTTCTAGTGTGCATGCGATGCGACCGTGCAGCCTACCTTAACTCGATGTCCGCCTCATCCGCTGGGCACGTGCACCTGGTTAATGATTCCATGATGCGATACCGCGATACTATAGAGTTTTGGATCTTGTACGTGATGAACTCTGTCAGACTTATATCTGTATAGTCTGGATACCTTACGAATCTACACTGCTCGGTTTTTTTTAGCCGTTCGTTAATACGGAGAGAGACGCCTCGCGTTGCGACGCACGAAGCGACGTCTGCGCATGTTCGCAAATTTATAAGAGATCAATTCAAGTTTTGTAGGACAAGTAGGGATCTCTTTTACGCGGGTTAAAAGACCGACTCGCCTCCAACTTTTTCGTTGAGGCTATACAATGCCAGGTGGCTTCTTCGTATTCATCTTCTCTATTCGATGAATCGAAGAAGTAAATTTAAAAAAATTAACAAATATTCCGGTACCGGAAATCGAACCTAAGCCTCCTGGCTGAGAGCAGCAGGTATCCTAGCCTAGAGGCTTCATTCGCGCAGTCACCATCTAATCTCTATCTGTGATCGATTCTGGATTCGGCACCTAATCTGACAACTATTTCACTATTTGTATCTCAGTGAGCAAAAATGGTAGAGCATTTTGACGTGAAACATCTTCAAGCTTGTTCTACTCCTCATGTCCAACAGGGTTGACCGGGCTTCTGGGCCAAATGCTTTACCATAATGTTGGACTGAGATTAAGTGCGTCAAAGCTAAGTATCCCGATTTTATGATCCAATAGTATTCGCAATTAAAAGTAATCAAAAGTGTCTTAATTGCCAAAAATACTTGAAAAAATGAAGTAGGGCTGTTATAGGCCAGTAGACCATACCGAAGGTATATGATGATGAAACCAGCAGCCATAGTCAGCAGCGAAAAGAGAATTGAATTCAATGAAAATGAGACTCACAATGGGGCCCAAAGTATGAAAATATCGTGAAATGTTATGAAAAGCGAATGATTCTCGTTGGATTATAGCGAGGAAACTGAATTTGTACTGTGTCAGTCTATTCAGGAGATGCTTGAAATGTTTGGCTGGTTTGGAGATGTAGTGCGATTTTGGTAACTACGAGGGTTGGTCAACCTCAAAGTCGACGGTGCAATGTAATTCGATTCAACATGACGGCGACAATTCCACTGAAATGAAATTCCCTGACATTTCCTGCCAAAAAATACATTATTCACATTTCTTTTTTTTTTTAATCTGAATAATGCCCAAGTGGTTCCAGTGCATGAATAGCAAGAAATTGTCGACCTCGATTTCAACAGGTGTGATTCTGTATATCTGAGGATGGTGTTTTTTGGTGACGCTAGGATACAAGATACTCGATGATACCATCTATTATTGAAATACTCATCACAAAAAACAAGTACGAGAAGAAATTCCCTGTGGATCAGTGGAATTCCATGATTTTTTTCCTGACTTTTCCCGAAAATAGAAATTCCCTGACAATTCCCAGTTTTCCAGGTTTTCCCGCCCAGTCGCCACCATGATTGAGGATCGACTGAATTTTACTCGAAGTTTTCTACACCCTTTCTAATATTCACAAAACCCGTTGAAAAAATTGCTACTGTAGCATTCATGATCGGAAGACATGCAATCGATAGATTAGCCTTATCGAAATTCTAGGCGGGACCGAAGCCCACCCAAGTGACCGGAGGAAAGAAGAAAGAAGTAAATTAGCACCCTTCGCTCAACAATGGGCGTGAATGGCTCCCTTTGGTAACTAATATTAGAGGGTCGTTGTACTTCGTTGCAGGTATGATCCGCGATCGTAGGGTTGGGACTGCCAACTGCGAAGACCCGAATACACGCAAAGTTCTGTATCTATAGATACCCATACGTATTGCGATACTTTGGTTGAGCAAGCGACTATAGAACCCGGAAGGAAAAAGAAATTGATAAATATTTCCTACAGCGCATTCTGACTCGCGATATGGACAATGATTATCAGCTGTTCAGCTGTTACAGCAGCGATTTCGTAACCAACTGAACTGTCGCCCGCACACATCTACCCTTGCAAATAATCCATTGAAGTGATACCAGCGGTTTTTCTTATAGTAAGTTGATATTTGTAATAAATATAATAAGCGAATGAAGACCAGGATACGACGCAACTTAATTATAACTATCCCTCGCGATTCCTATGAAAGCTGGCAAGGAAAGACCGTGAATAGTTGACTCGATCTCGTCACAGTTCCCTAAATCGTTAGGATTAGGTAAATATCCTTACATGGATATTAATCAATTAGTTTCGGAATATTTCACGGATAAAAAAAAAAATGCCAACACAGCGTTCGATGTACTTAATTACAGATCGGCGACGACGCCACGTGGACATTCCGTGCTACCTTGGGGCGTCGATTAATCAGATATACGCAAACCAACGACGCACACATTGTGATAATAGCTTTCTATTTTTCCCGTGGGGGGAAATTCACCTCGGACTAACAATATTATCGGTTAATATGCGAGGTTGATACCCTAGAACAAAAGAACACTGAATCGGATATAATCGAGACGTTAGCGATTCCCTAGTAGATTTTTACAGACTCAGATATTTCGATTAACATTTTAGCTCAGGCATGTTTGATGGTAAAAGATAGTAATAATATCTCCGCTTCAAGCAGTAATGAAGAAATTGAACGGATTCGTACTGTTAGTCCACCTTATTCCCCGATGGGATGACAAAAAAAAAAAAACAAGAGTACGTGCAATCTTGTCATTACTGTGTGAAACTAAGATGTTAATACGGGGGTGAATGTTTGGAGGTCTTTTTTTTCATAAAACATTCCATTCCTGTAAGAGTCGACTAGGGAATCGCCTTAATCCAAACACATAGGGATTCTCAGGTCTCTGGGTTAAGATCCGCGGGGTTTCCCTTCAACTCCAGTTTCGCGTACGCTTTGGGAAGAACAAGATGAAGTAAATTCCCCGTGACAACATCGCGGTGGTGTACGATAAGATATCACGGTGCTGAAACTCACGGCCATGTACCGGATCGTTTCCGTCGCCTGGTCGCACTTCCGTCGATGTCCTCGTCTTCGTTGAATTTTGCTCTGCAGTCGAGTATCTCGCTAACGCTTCGAGTACGTTGCCTCTCTTTCATTCTCCTTTCCATTCTTGACTATCTCCTAACACGCAGTAGCAGACTGTCGTCGACAAAAATCATCATTATATGTGAGTCTCGGACGAGAGATTCTCGGCCGGATTGCTCCGGGCAGCGGAGACCGCGTACCGCAACACCTTCTCAAGATCAGAAGTAGAACTCGATGCCTCACGATAAGAGGTGCACAATCTCTTTCAACTTCGCAAAACGCTTCTTCAATCTACTCGTATTTCACTATTCTCACGCACGCTCGCTGCGCAACCACGTGTCAAAAAAAAAATTCAACGATGCAGGCAATTAGACGATCAGCTGATCGCACAGTTTTCCTTGGTACGAGAACTTTCTTTTCTAGCTAGAATTCACTGAATCGTCGATGTATTCTTTGTACAAACACTCACGCACTAGGTTTTTTTGTTCAACATTCCGCAAAGTGCCTAAGCAGCGATTTGTAAACGCGTCACGAGTCTATCGCATTCGAAATGTCAATTGGCTATCCGATGATGCTACACATTGAATTTTGCACATTTTGGTCTTACGTAGAATGTCGAAGATTGAGTAACTTTTTGTAAAAGTCAACGCGAGAATTACTTAACGTAACGTAATCAGCATTCGTACCGCAACAATATTTGACGATATCAGAGCGAAATGAGTTCGTGTGTAACGGCACCTCCCACCAGTGGTATAACACAGTTTTATTTATCTTATCGCTTGCCTGACGGTGCAGACGGAGCTTTTGAAACGGGGCTTTAGATATAGGCGAGTCGGTGAGGCCGTCCTTGCGTATACCGAACTAAACCGAGTTTCTTGCTTACTATACGATCACTCGCACCGGCACCTGCGACTACGGCTTCGCCGAGTTCACTGACGATCAGAACGCCTGCACGACTGGAGTCGGCGAGCTAGAAGTCGCCGTGGGCCGGACGTAGCGGTCTCTCAGGCCCCAGGTCAACCCCCCGGACCCCGGGTCTACGCTTCGCGTGAGATAGACGTAGACGAATCGGATGATACTCGAGATTCATTATCCCAATCGTTACCGATAAACTGGTTCATGTCATTCATTCCACATTCGTATTGTCGAGGAATGGAAATTAAAATTATTGCTAAGGTTACACTGAAACACTTATACAGGGTGAATTCCTAATGACTAGTTGATCTAGCTAATTGAAAAATTAGCATTCGGACAATTTAATTGGTTCAGAAACTAGGGGGTAAACACTTCAAAATGTGGTATCTCAACCATTTCATAGGGATTTCATGGGTATTTCATGAGATGACTGTCCCAATTCTTTCAAGAGTAGATACCCCCTAGTTCAGAAATGGCTGAAAGCTTGTGTCACGATTCTAGCCAACTTCGGATCAACGAGTCTTCAGGAATTCACCCTGTATATAATGCATATTTTTACCGAGCACTTTGTGTATCTTGCCGACGTAAGGTGTTTTGATTTCTCTATGACAAACGAAGGAGTGGTTTTTTTGCTGGACCTGTACACTCGACTTTCTTCCCGATACTCTAAAAACCTCCGAGGCTGCTATAAAAGCGAACGAATTTTTCTAGGTGTTTAAACCACGGTCCAATAAATGAACGTAATTAGAGAAAAAACGTTCAAATAAATTATTCAAGCCGAATGAAATAAACCTTCGATATAATGCATCCCAAATATAAATCCCGGTCGACCCACGTGCGAGTTTGGTTGCATATCGTCCAGGCGTAGTTGTTAATTATAAACGTTTCGAGGGTTCGTTGCGTAATAGGAGTGCGAAACGTTTGGAAGAAACGAGTTTACATAATTGTGATTCAGTTTTGTAGACGAAATTGATTTTCCTGCCTTTTATCCCATGCGCGTAAAGAACACAAGGTGCATAGTAGTTACGTAATCTGGAGCTTAAACCCACTTTACAGCGGCTAACTAACCTAAGACTAAGTCGAACGCGTGGATTACGTAATGCTTTAGTTGAGGATCAACTACTGAGACGATAAGTGCCTCAAAACTGTCTAATTTCAACGTCATCGCGTAACTTCCGGTTGGACACAGACTTGGCTCTTTGAATCCGTCGCATGGAAAGTCCAATCAGTCCAATCAGTCTTCAGACTACGGTTATTTCCACATGTTGGAATGCAAGAAAAATGCTTGTCAATAATACTGAGAAAGTTCTAACTGCGGTCTAATTTCAATCTGACCTACTAATTTCGCTCGTTATTGTTATAGCATGAATTACCTCCGGTTTTATGGAACTTGGACAACGTCCGCTGGGAATTTCACTTAGACAAATGACTCGAGTCTCGAGAGAAATTTTCATTCCTTTTGAACGGACGTGTCTTATGCATGTGGTGGAAGTATGAATATACCTGTCTAGTTCATCCTTATCTTGTACATACATACATGCATTTCAATGAGCTCTTTCTTTGTTGTTAATACGCAGCCGCTTTGAATAGAGACAAAAGTCGACCGTGAGTTTGGGACGGAGAAAAAAAATTGATGCGCGATTCCCAACCGGATGCCAACTCGCATCGAAACTTCCGTCAGCTGATGAATACGCCCAGGAATTACGCCAATCATGCCAATGACCAGGCCCTTCAACCTCTGGCCCTGACTGGCTGGGATTCATTGTGACTTCAACGATTAAAACAAAAGATGCGATGAATGTGAAGTAACGAAAATTTAATCCCGATTCGATCGACAGCCAATCTGACCGCGTGTTACGTATTTAGTCTATTTAGTAGTCAGAGGAGGATGGCAGCCATGAACCGTGGTGTAAACTTTTGACCTTAGCTATTTTGACCGCGTAGAATGAGGCAGTCGATTCTGTCGAGGCTTCGTGATCGATCCACGATTTCAACCTGCAGAGCTAAAATGAGACGGGTTCATTCTACGTAACGATCAGAGCTATGGGCTCATTTGCTCGACAGGTGTTGGTGACAAAGCTGCTCACACATACATACAGACGACGCTTATTGTACGATTCATCAGCTCGGAATATCGAGTTCGAAGCGAGATGGAGAGAGAGGCCAGAATATATGCCGACGTTTTGCATTTAAATTGTGCAAATATGGAACACAATTTATATTGTGCCTTTCTTGAATGTCATTTTAACGGTTATTCGACTTTGCGAATATCATTTGGAGCACTGCGACGGCCCTGAGGATGATTCATATTCGACATATCGATATGTGCGATGGTGGTGTAATGGTCAGCATAGTTGCCTTCCAAGCAGTTGATCCGGGTTCGATTCCCGGCCATCGCACTCAAATTTTTTTGCACGCGCGAATCACCCCATATTCATCAAATATTCAAATTCTCTATTTTGTTGATATATTATATTGAAAATTTATTACAAACGATGAAAAAAGGAATCGAACGGATAAAACCTATCGTATGGTTTCGCACTGGGAAGAAAATTTAATTTCCATAACTCGGGCGCACAGAATGTCGAAAAAAAAGCAACGGATATAAAACTCCTTCAAAAATAAAACGTAATTTTTTATATTGAATAATGAAACTGATTCGGGTGTTGAACAAAAATCGTCATTTTTAGCAACGTATTCTCCTTATAAGCGAAACAATATCAGACTGGAATGTCGACATACTTTGCGTAGGCACTGCTGGTGTAGTGGTATCATGCAAGATTCCCATTCTTGCGACCCGGGTTCGATTCCCGGGCAGTGCACGTCACTTTTTTTTTTTTTTTTTGCTTCAACTTTAAAAATCCCATTATTTCCAGTACATTAATCCCACCAACAACAATTTCTGACTTTTTGTACACGTACCAATCTTGAATGCATAACTATTTCAAGTTATAATAAAAATTGTTCGGGAAAATGTGTAAATATCTTCAAGTTCATGGATAATTTCAAGTTCACTGAAGTATAGAACCTCGATTATTATTATCCGAATAAAGTAGGACTAGATATTGCTTCGGATAACGAAACACTAAATCTTCTATATTATGTTAAAAAAAAGTTGAATGGTGAAGATTTATCAACCTTTACGAATTTTAATTTACAAACAATCATAAACACTTGTCATTGAGTTTACAAAGTTCTTTTAATCACGAAAAAAACACATATTTTAGCTGTCAATGACAGCATATTCAAAACTTTCGTGGCATGTATCGATCGGATTATAATACAAGGCTCGCCTGAAGGAAATAAATTTACTGCGATGTTCAGAAGCTTTTACTGTAATATTTTTGTTGGCAGTTGGTATGTCCGATAAATTTGTACAATTATAAAGCAGATTAGCTGTATGTACGCTCTGCGCGCGTAGAAGCGAGATTAAAGCCGTAATGAATTATCGTAGACTGCCGCAAGTGAGTCATATGAAAAAAATTTATTAGATATTATACCTGATTGAGTTGTTGATAATGATGGTTCGTATGCGCAGCGCTGCTTTTAGAATACTCCTCGTATATAGCATCACAACCGACGTGACCAGTGTTCATGTCCTTCGCTGTTGTGAAGCCTCTAAGATCTCCGTTCCGCGAATATTTCTCAGATAACGCGAGCTTCTCGATAACCCTTCGATTTCGATACCAATATTATTACTATACCGCGTCGAATTATACGTGCACTTATCTCATACCACGACGATGCTGCTTTGTTCAAACAAAGTCACGCGATTTCCACCATTCATAATTGACTCGAATTGAATGAAGTGATGAAAAAGAACTCATCAAGAAACACGAATAACTTTTCGATTTCGCAGTTTTCCCAGATCAGGTGAGGTGTTTTATGATTTTGTCATAAAACCACGAATCTGTCACACCATAACGAGTCAATTAACGTAATCGATCGTATCTCGCGAGAGCGACCGCGCAGGATGATGTTATTTTACAAACCGATTGTGAGTCGATTATCTAGTACTGCCATAGGATAGTCCCACAGCTGTGAACTCGATTTACTAGCAAGAAACTGTCACCCTGATATGCTCGGTGGTACACAATATAGCGTAGTACTGCTTGTAGTACGTATTGATGACAAACAATCAGTAAGGACACACTGTCCATGTAATTACTGTGCAAACTCCAAGGTCCTCACGCCC
>JAEUYN010001324.1:0-52076 GCA_018257835.1 Euura lappo
ACAAATTACAATTGTAATGGTTAATGGATTTCGACTCAATTACAAATTACAATTGTAATGGTTAATGTATTTCGATTGAATTACAAATTACAATTGTAATGGTTAATGGATTTCGGTTTAATTACAAATTACAATTGTAATGGTTAATGGATTCGAGTTTAATTTCAAATTACAATTGTAATGGGTAATGTTTTTCGATTCAATTACAAATTACAATTGTAATGGTTAATGGATTTTGGTTTAATTACAAATTACAATTCTAATGGGTAATGTATTTCGGTTTAATTACAAATTACAATTGTAATGGTTAATGTATTTCGGTTCAATTACAAATTACAATTGTAATGGTTAATGGATTTCGGTTCAATTACAAATTACAATTGTAATGGGTAATGGATTTCGGTTTCATTACAAATTACAATTGTAATGGGTAATGGATTTCGGTTTAATTACGTATTACAATTGTAATGGGTAATGGATTTCGATTCAATTACAAATTACAATTGTAATGGGTAATGGATTTTTTTTTAATTACAAATTACAGCTGTAATTTGTAATGGAAATGTAATTAATTACACCATGTAATTTGCTGCTGCCCAACACTGCTACCGACTAGCAAGGCCTTAGTTTTGTTGAGGTTCAGCGCCAAAGAGTTCTCTTCGGCCCAGGACGCAATTTCCCTAACATCCTCAGAGATCTGCCTTAATCCATCCTCCAATACGGTTGGACCGACAGACAAGTAAATTTGTAGGTCATCCGCATAGAACAAGTGACGTTCATTACTAATGGAAAGAGGGAGATCATTCACGAAGATGGTAAAGAGGAGAGGACCAAGGACCGAGCCTTGAGGGACCCCAGAGGCCACATGAACCCAAGACGAGAGAGCGCCGTGCGCGCCACGAACTGCCTGCTTGCATCTAGAAAGGTAGGAGAGAAACCAGCTGCAGACAGAGGCGGAGCATCCCATCGACCTCAGCTTACGTAACAGAAGGTCATGCCGCACCATATCGAACGCCTTGGAGAAATCAAACAGTACCAGTACGGTGATCAAACGATTGTCCATAACTAGCCTAATATCGTCAGTGAGCTTTAAGAGCGCTGTCTGAGTACTGAAGCCCCTGCGGAAACTGGATTGAAAGTTTATGATGGTGATGATATCGGACTATACGAACCAATTTCATTCGTTATGCCTCTAACTGAGGAACGGCACTCAATTCGAGTGCATTCAGACCACAGAAAGGCCGAAAAAAAACTGATTAACAGTTTTTTATTAAAAATCTTTCGAGTAAAAATTCCCCCGACCCGGATTCGAACCGGGACCTCCGCATCTGTACTGCGGCGCCTTGTACAATTTGATCACCGAGGGGCTAGGAGAATCTTTACTCGAAAGAGATGTTGTGATTGACTATATATATTAGAGACACTACCTCGTCCCAGTGTCGAGTGTATTTGTTTGATTGAAAGTTGTCAAGGAGTCGATTTTCCTCCAGATACTGGGATAGCTGACGATGAACAATGCGTTCAAGAATCTTAGATACCGTACAAAGAATGGATATGGGACGGAAGTCACCGAGTACGGTGGGACGCTTAGTCTTGGGAATCGGTTGTATCAAGGCCTTCTTCCAGTTAGATGGAAAGACCATAAGAGAAAGCGAGGAGTTGAACAATTCGAGCAGAAAAGGGAAAATGGCCGGTAATGCGAGCCGTAGCAGACTCAATGAAATTTGGTCATAACCCTGTGACTCTGACTTGGAAAAGGAGAAGGATTTGAGCAGGCAGTCCGGGGTGATGTGCATAAAGTGGAAGAGACTAGAATCAAAACTGGCAGGTGATACAATAGGCTCATCTGGGGCATGAGGATGAGGGTTGCATGTGGTGATAGCAAAGAAGTCGCTGAACATGTCAGGCGTGAGAGAAGGAGGAACGCGATTGCAGCGAGCCTTCGTTAACCCAAGGCGGCGAAATTCGCGCCAAATAGAACCACTGTCGTGCAAGGCAGAGAACCGATTTTCGAAAAATTTTGCTTTAGCAGTACGGATTAAGTCCTGCACCTCGTTACGAAGGTGTTTATATTCAGCATAGCGCTCAGGACATTTTGTTCTGCGGAAGACCTTAAACCTCTCATTCCTACGTCGCATGAGTAGCTTGACATCTGAGCTGAGCCAAGGCGCAGGGGGGCGACGGACGCACCTAGTTAGGATAAGAGCGTGCGCATTCAGGACGGTAAGTATATGCTCATTGAACAAACCGAGTTTATAATCCAAAGACGCGGATTCCGAAAAGATAGGATCCCAGTTCAGCAATGAAAGATCGCGTGAGAATACTTCAGGATCAATAGATTTGATGTCGCGAAATATGATGGTGTTGGGAGCCGGAGGAGGAATCCTGAGCCTGTAAGTAATGAAAATGCACTCGTGACCGGAAAGGAATGGAACGCCAGACTGGCCACTAGAGACTAGTTTGTCAGGATCGTCAACAAAACAAAGATCAAGCCAGGTGTGCGAGTTCGAGGTGTGATGAGTTGGACGAAATGGCACAATAAAGAGATTGTTACAAACCGCGAAGTCGAGTCTTACGTCTGAACGATTATCCTCCGCCTTTGCTAAAAAACACATCTCAACCAAATACAGAGAAATAGTCAGCCGAACTGATTCTAATAACAACAATGACTTTTTGAATGATTCCAATGATGCTCTAAATGACCCACGTAGAAAAAAAATTGTTGCAATTCCTTACGTGGCCGGTCTTTTTGAATCCTTAAACCGGATCTTCCACCAATATAATATTTGTTGGACAAAACAGTCGAGATCTGAGCTTGGTTTAAATATTGATATTTTTCGGTGAGAATATCGATATTTCGGTATATCGATGGGCGATATATATCGATATATCGCCCATCCCTAACGCCGAGTTAATAGTCACTCGGCAGACGCGTCGTGCTGGGCTCGTTGCCGCAGGCTGCTCGTTTCGGGACGTATTTGAAAATAAATTCGAATAAAAGTGAAAAAAGTTGATTGCTGTGATCTTTAATCTGAATCTAGAGATGGCAGATGCCAAAACAGCCGAACTCCTGCAATCTTGGGGATTCAGCGAGCTGGTTACCAGATTTCAAGGTTAGATACAATTTCGATTAGCCTTTTTCGGTTTATACAATTCCTTTTCTATTCGTAACCTATTTGCCGACAAATATTCATGTATTTGTTTGTATCTTGAGAGTTTTATCCAATTATGTATCGGTAGTTTTATCTCTCGCACTCAAAAGAATATCAACTACAAAAACATTTAATTGATGCAACACGATTTTGGTCTGGTCAAAAAAATATTCAGTTAACGAAATGAATGAGTTGTTGAAGTCATTTCTCTCTTTGAATGTTCACTGCAGCCTGATGAATGATTCTGTTTTCTTATTTATGCTGTTTTTTTCAAAACTTTTTGAGAACTTACATTTTTCATAAAATCATGGTACAACTGATTGCAACACGAAAAACAGTTATGTCGGGAGTGACGGTAGATACCCATTCCTTTTTCTTCTGTTTTCAAATGTTTCAGAGCAAACAATCGGATTGAATGGACACATTGCTGCCTATGAGGTTCAATTATTATATGAGTGGTCCTGTATTTCTCACTCTTATACAATTTGCTCCATTCCCATTAAACATTCTAACATCTACACATCGTTTTAAATACATAACAATATGTACTACGTAAGTTGTTATTATTTTCGATGAACATCTGACTATTTGTCAATGGTTCAAAATATATACGAATTTCTTTACGTTTTTATTCATGTACCCATTCCATTGTAACTCCTTGACTTTATCTGCGATGTCAAGCAAATGATTTAGTAAGGCCAAAGAAATACGTGTGGAACAGACAGCTGATTTGAACGCCCCAACAAAATAGTTGCGTGATCCTGAATAAAGCATTAGTAATCCCAACCAAATAATTCGGATACCAAATATCAATGTCTAACAAAATAATTTGATGATATTTACAATACAAGTGTACAACTGCAATATGCCTTACTTATTATAACACATATTTTTGTAATTTCCAAAAATCATTAGGTGGTATCAACAAAATTACTTGAGACATCAACACTAGTTTAATAAGTCCGACTAAATGTCAACCGAACAATTTAGGGGAAACCAAGCAAATAAGGTTGAAGCTGGAAGTCCATTTTCTCTACATAACACCATAATTTGATGATATTCATATTATAAATTGGTACTCTCGAAAAAATGATTTCGCAGTCGACGATTATTTAGTCGATATAAAAAAAATTGTTTGGTATTATGTGGTGAAACTTTTAATCATGTCAACGAAATATTTCGTTTTCAACACACAATGAAATTAATTAAATCTTCTGGTTATGATAACATTTGGACGGATGCATATTTACCCGACAATTTTGTTGCCAAGACACAATTTTCGTCTCTGCAACAATAGTATATTGTGCACCTAGGGCATAAAGTGGGCTTTTTTAGACCGACTGTGGAATTTCCAGTACGAGTTGAAGGTGAGCTAGCACGAGTCGAAGGTGAGCTCTCACGAGCCGAAGACGAGTGCGTCTGCGAGCCGAAGACGAGTACTGCAACCACACGAGGTAAAAAAGCCCACTGAGCCCTTGGTGCACACCATATTTTTTGTAACGCATGTATAGATTTCTGTGTTTTGGTGCCTATAAGTGGGCGTAGAGTGACCTTTTTTTGACATGGCACCTCATACTTATGTTACAATTAGATTGCTTTTTTCACCAGGAAAAAGTGAATATGATACGAATAAAATATTATAGATTTTTTCAACAGGGAAATACATCATGTATTGTATATGTAGGGGAAGGTGGGGCGGAATGGCCAGGTGGGGCTAAACGGCCAACCAAAAAAAAAATGACTTACTCGCATTTTCGCATCAAGGGGGACCGTACGAAACGGTATGCAACGTGACTTCGCTGACAGTCATCAAAAATTTTCAGGGTGGGGCTAAACGGCCACCTAAAAAAAAAGTGAGGAAACTGCATTTTCACGTCGAGGCGAGTGAGATAACACTATATGCAACGTGGTTTCACTGAAAACGATGCAAAACCGAAACGGTGGGGCAAAATCGCTCATTCTCTTTCATCCACTCTATAGTTTATGTTAATATTCTGAAGTTTCGATTGATTTTTGATATGTTAGAATACTTTTTTGTTGTTTATTGACCTAGTTGGTTTTCATTATTTTATTTGAGTTTCAGTAATTCGAATAATCCACGTAAATTCTAGTGCACGAAAAAGAAATTACAAAATTAGTTACTCATCAATTAAACGGAAATGCCAGTAAGCAATTTGCCCCATCGTTTCGGTTTTGCATCGTTTTCAGTGAAACCACGTTGCATATAGTGTTATCTCACTCGCCTCGACGTGAAAATGCAGTTTCCTCACTTTTTTTTAGGTGGCCGTTTAGCCCCACCCTGAAAATTTTTGATGACTCAGCGAAGTCACGTTGCATACCGTTTCGTACGGTCCCCCTTGATGCGAAAATGCGAGTAAGTCATTTTTTTTTTGGTCGTTTGAGTCCTCAACTCCGGGTCATTCCCGTCCTGACCCGTCCCCAAGTAACAACGTGGTCGCTTTTAATGAATTTCACAAGCGGGCACATAAAGGTACTTCATACTGCCCGTTTTGAGTTGTCAAAAAGCTTAAATTTTAATGCCCGTTTATAGGTAACAAAACTGAAATTGTGCATAAAATGTAAGGATGACACTGCGGTGGAGTCGAATACGAACACACCGTACAGATTCATGTCAAACGAGTTCGAAGAACCCCGCGAGCGCCTGGCAAACGGAACCTTCTGGGACATCGACCAGGCGTAGGTCCAAAATCACGCCCTTTACGTCTTCCTTACATCCAAGGTTTTTCTGAAAGATTTAGTAGTGCTTTACGAAAACACAATATCAGGTCTGTCCCGCTGGTCAATAACAAATAGTCAAAGGTAAAGATAAGGTAGTCAAGTTATCCCAGACTGGTGTCGTCTATAAAATTCCATGTAAAAATTGTAATGCCTCTTATGTGGGTGAAACCAAACGTGAGTTGGGAGTACGTATCGACGAACACAAGTCAAACTTGTCAAAAAAACCCACGTCTCCATTCGGCCGTATCGTTACACCAAACCTTCAATACGCACGAGTTCGATTGGGATAATGTGAGAATTGTAGATCGCGAAACCCATTGGCGCAAACGTCTCACTTTAGAGATGATACATATCAACTTGCAAAGTACATCGATTAATCTGAAAGACGATACCAAAAAACTACATGCTCCTTACAACAACTTACTTCGTAGACTGCGCTGCAAGAGTTGCTCTTAGTTCTTTAATTTTAAGCTAATTTAAAATGTACCGGCGGACTGTTATGATCATGATTCCAACACCTCGCGACTATCGACTGTCGATAGTGTTATTGATCTCTCGCCACATAACTTCTCGTTAGTCTGTTGTTGTTTACCTTTGTCCAGGCCGTACGCACGTCACTTAGATGATAACGGTTTTCCGTTCAATTTTCTTGTTTTAATTGTGTCCTAGTCAGTGTATTTTTTATTTTGTGACTCCGCCACCACTCTTTTTTATTGCTGACTTAGTACAATGTGCTCATTCAACCGCCTTTTCAAGGGAATCCTTTTACTACAGTGACTTGAAACAAAACTTACGTTGTCCTCACTTTCATTACAGCCTGACCGCCGTTATCACCTGTGTTTCTCATTATAAGACGTACCCACACTTCTGCTTTCTCGTTTATGAGGTAATTACATATTGAAATGTACATGCAAATGTCCTTTTTTTGCAGATAAATAATCTAATTAATAAAAATTTCCGTAGTTTCTGATGAAGACGACGATTGGTCGTGGAAACGTTAATCCCAATTACTCAGGAGTGGATTAATTGTTTATTTCTCCTCTTCCTCTGACTCGACTTGATCGATTTCCATTCACTATAAGCATAGAAGGGACGACATCAAAGCTGATAGCCAGACGTCAGACAGCTTCTGGATAATACAAAGTGTAAGACAAGGATGCCCCCTGAGCCTGACGCTTTTTACGCTCTAGACGGCGGACTTGTAGGGAGGGATGAGGAGAGGACAGGCTGCCGGATTGGTAATCAGGAAGGAAAAACTGTGAACGCTAGCCCATGCAGACGATCTAGTGCTAATCGCAAAGACACCCGAAAATCTAAGAGAGACGATCGGCTGTGTGAGAGATGATCGATTGTGCTGAACACGGAATGGTCCAAGGTCATAGAAATTCAGAAGAGGCAATGGAAAGAAGAAAAAGGAAAAGTGGAGGTGAAATGAACCAAGAACTAGAAGAAGTTAGAGTGACATGCCTATGGAAATTTATTGCCAGACGGGAAAAGTTTTGTGTAACCGCGAAAACCGTCCAAGCGCGAATAGTATAAATGAGGTTTCGCTGTATCGAAAAATTGTCTGATTAGTTAGATGTGACATTCAATTTGTCTGATATCTTTTTTTCCGACATCTGGGTAACGTATTCAATAATTTCCGACCAATTTCAGACATTTTGCTATGAGTCACTCAGGTCAGATTTGTTGACATCTTTGAAATGCTATCCAAATGTTAGGCGACATGATTTTCGTCTGAAAATTGGTTTTTCCGCATCAATTGCTCCGAATTTACATATGACAATGATTTTCAGACGTTTTGCTGTAAGTTTTTTTTCTTGTCTCATTTTTTTTTTTTTTTTAATGGTCTCCTGGGTATGCGCTACGCTATGGGTGTCTGAAAACTGTGTTCCTGGTATCTGGGGACTATGATCTAACTACATTCCGGAAATCAGACATTTTGCTATGGGTCACTTAGGTCAGATTTGTTGACATTTTTGAAAATGCGCTCAGATCAGACGCTACGCGCAAAATGTCTGAAAATCGCATTTCTGGGATCAGGGTCATATAATCTATCAATTGGCATCGGTTTTAACCATTTTATGATGTGGCAAAAATCTTGGTCGTCATCTCTCGTACTATAACGTTGCGTCGCCACCGCGGAGTAGCGGTGGCCGGTCGCCGGTCGCCCGCCATTCCGTGAGACGCGATGCGCCTCAAATTGGTACGCATCGACACCTTCAACGATTTTTTACTCGAAAACGAAAAAAAAACAAGCCTCTAAAATTATTTCACAGGTTGTAGTATAGTACAAGGTACATTTCAGAATTTTTTAAAAATTTTTTAGTCGTGTTGCTCAGTATTTTAAAAATCTTTGAAAAATTAATTGTTAAATAAACAGTTGATAACAATTGTTTTTATTTTAATTGAAGTTTTTTTTTTTAATTTTACGAAGCTTTCCGCGTGAGTCAAAAGAAAAAAATTCAATGTAACTTCATCTTTGGCGGAGTTATGAATTTTTGAAAAAAAAGGTGCTGTAATTTGTTATTGCGAATAAAAAATCGAATTTTGCATTATCAAAATCGCGCGTCGGCACAAAAATCTAACTCTTCCTACACAATCGACATGCAAAATTAAAAAAATATCTGAGAGGTGACTGATCCGCTTCACGCGGAATAGCCCAAAGATGTTTTGCGCCCGCTCATGAGGTATGAAAAGTGACATTTTGCGACCGTGTGTGAGAAATTGTATATTATGCTACAAGGGAGGAAAGAGCACGATTTTCGCCGATTGCGAGGTTTGCTGCCCGAGGCACGAGCGACGCGAGTGCAGCGAGGGCAGCACGAACACGAGGTGAAAATTGCGCTCCTCCCGTGTGGCATATGCTATTTTTCACCCGACTTCGACAAAATGACCTTATTCCGTCGCTGTAACGCGAGTGGAAAGTAGGTAGTCAATTTTTGACCAGAAGGAAGAGAAGTGATTAACCGGGCAGAAAAGTAAATTGCCGGGCAAAAAAGTCCACTTTTTTGCCCGGCAATTTACTTTTTTGCCCGGCAATTTACTTTTTTGCCCGGCTATTTACTTTTTTGCCCGGCAATCTACTTTTTTGCCCGGCAATCGACTTTTCTTCCCTCTGGTCCGAAATTGACGACTTTCGACCGGCGTTTCAGGGGCGAAATACGGTCATTTTATCGTAGTCAGGTGAAAATAATTTTTTCACCCGACTTTTCTTCCCTCTGGTCCGAAATTGACGACTTTCGACCCGCGTTTCAGGGGCGAAATACGGTCATTTTATCGTAGTCAGGTGAAAATAATTTTTTCACCCGACTGCCCCTGTATTTCGCCCCTGAAACGCCGGTCGAAAGTCGTCAATTTCGGACCAGAGGGAAGAAAAGTCGATTATCGGGCAAAAAAGTAAATTGCCGGGCAAAAAAGTGGACTTTTTTGCCCGGCAATTTACTTTTCTGCCCGGTTAATCACTTCTCTTCCTTCTGGTCAAAAATTGACTACCTACTTTCCACTCGCGTTACAGCGACGGAATAAGGTCATTTTATCGAAGTCATTTTATCAATTTGTGAAAATAATTTTTTCACCCGACTACGATAAAATGACCGTATTTCGCCCCTGAAACACGGGTCGAAAGTCGTCAATTTCGGACCAGAGGGAAGAAAAGTAGATTGCCGGGCAAAAAAGTAGATTGTCGGGCAAAAAAGTAAATTGCCGGGGGGAAAAAGTGGACTTTTTTGCCCGGCAATTTACTTTTCTGCCCGGTTAATCACCTCTCTTCCTTCTGGTTAAAAATTGACTACCTACTTTCCACTCGCGTTACAGCGACGGAATAAGGTCATTTTATCGAAGTCGGGTGAAAAATAGCATATGCCACACGGGAGGAGCGCAATTTTCACCTCGTATTCGTGCTGCCCTCGCTGCACTCGCTTCGCTCGTGCCTCGGGCAGCAAACCTCGCACTCGGCGAAAATCGCGCTCTTTCCTCCCTTGTAGCATAATATACTATTTTCAACTTGTATTTTTCCCGGCTCTCACCATCTCAATTTTTCATCGTCCAAATTCATGGAGATGGTTCAAATTGAACTGAAAAATATTTTAAAATCCTGAAATATTTCGCCCAAACGTGAAGAAAATCTCTACTAGTATCCCCGACTCGATTCATACTTTTAGGGATCGCTCGATCACACCGAAGAGGGTTAGTGTAATTATAGGAACACTGAATGTTTAAATTGAGGAGATGCGAGCCGCAAAATGTACAGTTGCAAAACGCGATGTTTCGGTGAATGTCCCATTTGACAACGTCGTCGAGTGAACTCTGAAAATTCTCTGACCACGTACGTCTTTAGAGGGATTTGTTTTGTTTGACACAAAATAATTCATTGGGGTAAGAATCGAAATTGGAAACTCGAGGTCAAAGTATTGGCACCCTAATGCACAGCGTACATATTCCATTTTTTTACAATGCTTTATGCATTTAATTATTCATTTTCACATTTTAGACGGTTTTTAGACAATACCTACGTTAAAATTTGACTACTCTCTAGTTATACATATAAATACGGGGGTGTATCACAGCAAAGATTAACATCTCAACATTTCTGATATATTCGTTAAACATTTTTTCGCCTTGTTTTTTCAATTTTTATTCAATTGTCAATTGTCAATTTAAGTTGATTGAATATTCCAACAGTCACGATATGGTTTCGAACTTTTTTAATTCTACCTGCGTTTGAAGATATGAAAAAAATCATCAGAATTTTTTGTTATATTTTATTTTCTCCTCAAATTTTCATGATCGGACGACACGTCTGTGATGCTTATAAACCAATTAAATGGTTTAGATGTATCTTGGTACGTTCACTACATACCAACCATAACGTCCACGTGGTTTAATTGCATTATAATTATAATTCAAAACGAAAGTCCTAGAACCTAGAAATAGCACCCATTCCATGACTTTTTTTTTATTTAAAAAAATGATCCGAATTCCGGAGTTGGAAAGGCTTTTTAGGATCAACCCTTTTGGAGTTGAATTTTTTTCACATCAATGATTTCCATACAATCTATGAGAATGCAAAAAAAAAAATTACTATGTAATTTTGATTTATACGCAATGTATCTTCAATCGAATTTGTAGTATTCGAACCAAAGCTCTGTCTGGTTTGGATTTTCGATAATTCTATATGTTTAAGGTCCATATCATAGGAGCAAAAAAAGAAAAATTATAATAATCGGCCAACCGTTTTCCGGTTGTCAATATTATGAACCTTGACGACAAAAAATATTATCTGATCATTTCTGAACAAAACACAGGAATTCTACAGTAAAAGAAACACATTTCTTACACTTTTTCTATGACTTTATCAACATTAAATTGCTAGTAGTACGTCTATGGCGTCAGTGGTATCAATATTGCAGGCCGGGATAATCAATATTGCCAATTATGTCAATTATTGACATAATTGATAAAATAATAATATATAATAACAACTATAATAATTATCATAATGATAATAATAATATATAATATCATTTGTCTCAATTTTTGTGAGATAATGAATAATGCTTTTTTCATTACTTCTGCGTGCATCATTATTGATAATATACTGCTCAAGTCATGTTTATATGGCATATCAATGATTTGAGAATATCGATCGTGGGTGAAGTGAATTGAATCATCCACGATGATCGGCTGGGTCTCAAAAATTAAATACCATAATCGACCATCGTTGTTATACCGGAGAGTCGATGAAACATTTGACAGCGTACATGTCGCTGTTCAATATTTTCAATCAAAATTACAACAATGCTGTCGCTGTAGCAACTCGGACATCCGAACGTCGCGATAAACAAACAGCCTCACGGTCGGTCGTTCAGCATCCGCGTCACTTTCCTCGAACGTTGCAGCAATGAACGAAGAAAAACTAATTAACGAAGTGCAAAGGCGAAAGTTTCTGTACGACATGAGTGAACCGGGCTACTGTAATCAAGTGTTGAAAGACAATGCCTGGATAGAAATTTCGACGGAGATTGGCTTCACAGGTAAGTAGTGTAGATGTAGATGTATGTTTATTTTCCGGCTTGCCTTCCGGCTTCAGCCCTTCTTTACAAAAACCATTTACATATCCTTATATCTATATATAATCCTTTCATTTATTTATTTATTACTATTTCCTAACCTAATTACCTTTATTCACTTCCATTTTAACTCATACTAATTAACTATACTCTTCTCCTTAATCTTCAGTATTTACCTTCTTCCATTATCTTATCATATCACATAATATCAAAACAACTAACCTAAATTTATAACACCCTCCAAATAAAATAAACTCAATTCAAATCAATAACAAATCTTTCTTACTCAAAATCAAAATAAACACAAATAATCTCCATTCTACACAATACCCCAGCCATCCCGACTTGATCCCTCTCCTGGCTCCCTTTCTGTTCCCGCGCCCTTTTATCCTATTCCTTCTCTCCTTCTTTCTCGCCCAGCTCCTTTTCCAGCGACGCTAACTTGGCCGCTAGTTTTTTCCTTTGTTCTTCCTTCTCCCTCTTGTCCCATTCTTTTTCATCTATCCACCTCGCTTCCTTCTGCATCCATCCTTCCCAGGCTCCGTCCACGCATATCCAATTTTCTTCTATCTTTATCTTGGCTCCTGCTTTCCTGGCCCTTTCTAGGTCTGCCCTTCTGTCCAATATAACCTTAATCTTCCTTTCCCGATATGTTTTGTCCTCTCCCACCTTCATCTTCCAAATTTTCCTTATTTTCTCGCCCCTTTCTACTATTGCCCTCTTCTCTTCCTCTCTTTCCAGCTCATAGAACCAGCGTGTCCATCCGTCCCGTCCTACATGTTCGCTCAGCTTTTCCTCCTTAAAGCCTCTCAACAGTTCTCCCTTCAACATGTCTATCACCTTTTCTCTCGTACAACCAGCCTCCTGCGCCGATACCACCACGGTTCTAGCCCTTTTCTTCCTTTCTGCCCACTCCTCTCTCCATTGCTCGTCCGTCATCTCTTTCATGCCATTTATCTCTTCGCTTAGTTTCCTCTCTGCCATGGTCACCTTGTCTTCTCCCGGCACTTTTTTTTCCCTTTCTTCCTTCAGCTCCAGCTCCAGTTTCCTTACTTTGTCCTCCAATTCTCTCCTCTCTCTTTCCCAACTCCTTTTGTCCTCTTCCCACTTTCCTTGCCACTCCATCATTCTCACTGCCCTTTTCTCCGCCTTGTCCACCGTTTCCCGCACCACCTTTAGGTGTTTGGTTATGTGAATTAATTCTTTGTCCATACTGCTGCTTTGTTCCTTTCCTTTCCTTTCCGCCACTGGAGCCCTTTCTACTGTGGCACGTGCGCGTGTCTGTCGCCAACTGGGGTTGCAGTCTCGGCTCTGGGCACTCGTCCGCTCATCGCTCGCCCCCACCCCGCCCTCCCACTCGTACCCCGCCGTCCGACCGGCTCGGTAGAGAGGTCGACCCTGCGGCTCTGCCGGCCGGCCGCACCCCCCCCCCTATCCCTCCGTCGCCCATTCGGCTTCTCTTCGTCACCTCACGTCCTCCCGTGCCTGTGCTAGCCTCGAGCCCCACCACGCACCTCTGCCGTCTGCATCTAGCAGGCTGTCGATTCCTTCTGACCAATTTAACTCCTCTATGCATCTACTCGTCAGATGTTCTAGCGTTTCGCCCTCTCTCCCACATATTCTGCACCATCTGTCGAATTCGTCGAGCCAATATTTATTTTCCCTTTCTTCGTTTCCGCACCTGAGTCTAGCTACCGTTCTGACCCCTCTGTCTCTGTTTCCCCTCCTCCTCCTTGTATATTCCGGTATTCCTTCTGTCATCAGAAATTTGTATCTGCTCGAGCTTCTGGATTCCCTGATCTTTGTCCATCTTTCTTGCCGCTGTGTGTCCCTATCTCTTTCCTCTAGCTCCTCCCTTGCTCCTTCTCCCCCCTGTATCCTCTCTTCCAGCCACACCGAGCTCACTCCACATCTATTTAAATATTTTTCTCTACCTTCGCTCCATTTCGTCCTCTCTCCATTCCTTTCACTTCTTCTTGTCTCTTTTTTGCACTCCGCCGGCAGTTTCTTGGTTGTCTCCTGCTCCACCCTTTCTTCGTACTTCATCGCTCTGCCTCCCGTGTCCACCCTCAGCTTATCCCTTTTCAATTCCTCCCTCACTATGTACCCCGGTGTTGTGCGCTCTAATCCCATTATCCATCTTAGGTATCGTTCCTGTAGGGACTCTATCTCCTTCCACTCTTTCCACCCCCAGATTTCCACGCCATACAGTAGGATGCTTTTTACTATCGCGTCGAACAGCTTTAGTCTCCATCTAACGTCGCCCCTGAAGTTCCTTTCTCCTAGGCTCCAAATAGATCCCATCGCAAGCCGCGCCTTCCTCAGCCTCTCTTTTACGTGCTCTCCATGCTCTCCCGTCCTGGTTACCCTGTACCCTAGATAATCCATTTTCTTGACTTCCTCCAGCTCCCTTCCCCCCCATTTCCAGTCGGGTTTGGATCTTTTCCCCCCTCCCTTGCTGCACACCATCACCTTGGTCTTCTCCGTGTTCACCTCCAGCCTCTTCCTCACGAAGTATCTTTCCGTCCTGCTCATCATGGCTTTCATTTCCTCCTCGGTCTCCGCCATTAATACGATATCGTCCGCATACCCCAGCGACCAGATCTTTCTGTCTCCGACGACCACTCCGCCGTCCTGCCCTCTGCGCAGCACGTTTTCCAAGTCCGCGATGTAGATGTTGAACAGGGTGGGGCTTAGGGGGCACCCCTGCCTCACCCCTTTGTCCACCCAGAACGACCTTGACACCTTGTCTCCCAGCTTGATTCTACATCTCGTCTCCCGGTATATCTCCTTGACGCTGCTAATCGTACCCTCGCTGACCCCGGCTCCCTCCATAGCTTCCCATAGCACCTTCCTGTCCAGTCTATCAAATGCCGCCTTCAGGTCTATGAACACAAGGTAGATCTTACCCCTTTTCCTCGCTATTCTCTTTTGTATCACTTGGTTCAAGACGTAGATATTATCTATGGTACCCCTTCCCTTCCTAAATCCAGCCTGCGTGTCTTCGAATCTCTCGTTCTCTTCCAGCTCCTTCATAAGTCTTTTGTTTATTATGGACGTGTATATCTTGTAGGCAGTCGGTGTCAGGGTTATCCCCCTGTAGTTCCTTACTTCGTCTCTACTGCCCTTCTTGAATACAGGGGTGATTATCCCATCTCTCCATTCGTCCGGATATCCTTTCCCCTCCCATATGTCCCCGATTACCGTCCAGAGCCGCCTCGTTAGTACTTCCCTGCCGTGAATCCACGCTTCATTTTTGATACCGTCTCCGCCTGCTGCTTTTTTCTTTTTCAGCCTAGCTATTTGCTCTGCCACCTCTTCTTGTCGTATCCTTTCGTTCCCGGCTTCGTTCCTATTTCCCGGCCCTGTCTGTTCATCGTCTATCTCCTGCCTACGTTCCGTTCCTCCTAGCGAAGTCATGAAGAATTTGGTCCATTCCTCCTCACTTATCTTATCGCTTATTCCTTCTTTCTTTTTCCTCCATTTGTTGACGTAGTCCCAGGCTTCCGTTTCCGTCTTTATCTGTTCCAGCTTCCGCTCTTCTTCTCTTCTCCATTCCCCTCTTTTCCTGTCGCACATGTCCGCGTAGTCCTTTCTCATCTTCTTAAATTCCTCATACTCTGACCCCCTGCCCCCCTTTCCTGATTTCTTCCATTGTTTCCTCAGGTCTTTTTTTGCTGCTCTGCACTCCGCATCCCACCATTCGTTTTTTCCTGTTCTCCATCTCTCCTTCACCTCCCTTGTCACTGTAGCCTCCTTTATCTGCGCTGCTAGCTCGTTCCACGTCGGGCACGGGTTCGCACCCGGCCCCACCGACTCTTCCAGCTTTCTTCTAAACAGCTCTATGTCTTTCTCACTCCATCCTTGTACTCTCCGCCTCTCTTCTTCTCTCTCGTGCCTCCGACTCCCTCCCTCCACCCTGACCATCAGTGGTTGGTGGTCTGAGTCCGTGCTGTCCTCGACTCGCAATTCACGGACCTCTTCCCAGGATTCTTCGTTCACCAGCGCATAATCTATTGTCGTTCTGTGGTCCCCTCTTACATATGTTATTTCTCCGTCCTCGTCCCCTGCCACGTTCCCGTTCAGGATCGTCCACCCCCTACTTGATACCAGTTCGAGAAGGGCTTCCCCCTCCGTGTTCACCACTCTGTCTCTAGCTCCCCTTTTTGTTCTTGCTGCTTTTTCTAAGTCGCTCTCCGCTCTGCTTCCCTCCTCTCCGATCCTGGCGTTGAAGTCTCCCCCTATCACGATTTTGCCCTCCTCTGTTTCCTCCCCTATCCAATCCTCTAGCTCCTTCAGCATCCTTCTCTCTCCTCCTCTGTTATACACCGTTATCATCGTCCATTTCTTTCCGTCGATCCTTAAGCCTCTCCGAGCTGCTCCCTCTAACTTTGGCCGTTCTTCCTCGTTCCCCACCACCAGCTCATTCCTGACTCCTGTTATAATTCCTCCCTTCGCTCTGCCCTTCCTGGCCTCCCTTGTTGCCCCCTGGCAGGACCACACCCAGCCTATCGGTAGCTTCCTTTCCCATCTCGGCCATTCCTCGTCCATAAGCCATGTTTCTGTCAGGCCTACTGCGTCGTGAGAGCTGATGAAATCCCAGCAATCCTCATCCTTGTCCTTTATTCCCGCCACGTTCCAGAATAAGAGCTTCACCCCCTCTGTCCGCCCCCCGCGTTCTCCCTGGATCCCCCTGGGCCTGTCCCGTTTCCCTGCTGGCTGCTATACGCCGTGCAGATTTCTTCGTCAAAGCATTCGCCGATGGTCCCCGTCCTGGCGCACCAATCGTGTTGCTTTCCGTTAACCCACATCTTCTCATAGGCAGGCCTCACCTCGTACCCAAGTTTCCTTAGGGTTATTGCTTTCTCTACAATTGCCCTGCGCGTGTCTCTCTCCCTCCTTGTCAAATCGTGCTCGATATATATCTTCTTGGTGCCTAGCTTCTTCTTTCCGGCCATGACCAGCCTTTTATCTTCCCAGGTTTTTATCCTTACCAGGACCATACTGCCCCTTTCGTTTCTCATTATCCTGGTTTCCTCTGTCTCGATCTCTTTCCCCGCCGCTTCCGTTAGTGCCTCCAGGGCCGCCTTCACTTTATCCTGCGCCTCGTCTACAATTTTCCCCTTCACTACCACATTTTTCTTTCTTCCCTCTTTTTCCTTCGCCTCAGCCTCCTTCTCGATCACCTCCAGCTTATGTTCTATGATTCTTACTCTTCTCGCTTCCTGTCTGTCCCCCCCGTTCGTCCCATTGTGCGCCCCAGCAGCCTCCCAGGTGGCTTTTTGTGCCTCCTTTTCTCTCTCCGTCGTCTCCAGCTTTTCCAGAATGCTATTGTTACTTTCTTTCTGTTCTATTTCCATCCTCTCCATCCTTCTTTTCATTTCCTTCAGCTCGGCCTTCATCTCTTCTTTTTCCTCTTCCCATTTTCTTTCTCTCTCTCTCAGGTCCCTTTTTAGCGCCTCCAAGTCTTCCCTCATGGGTTTAATCATCTCTGTGATCTCCCTCCTTCCTTCCTCGTTTTCCTTCCTCATCTCCATGAGCATGCTCATTAGAGTGTCCCCTCCGCCTTGGTTTTTCCCGATGCCTGGCGATTTGCTCAAGATTCTTACTTTATTGTTCCCCTGTTCCGAGGCTGACCCTTCCTCCTCTGTGTCCGTGCCATCTATCCTTTGCGCGTCCGCAAACTCCTTTCTCTTCCTGTTCCATAACTCAAACACTGGTCTGACGCCCTCTATCCTCATCTTTTCCAACGCTGCCGCTTTCTTTGGTCTGCCCCTCTTGCTTTTCATTGAACTTTCTATGTCCGAGTACCACTCCGTGTCCGAAATATCCGATTTCGACTCCACCTCCTGCCCTTTTTCTTTTGGTCCGGGTGACGATACCGGAGTCTTAAATTTTTCGTCCTTCCCGCCGTTGTCTCCCGTCGTATCCATGTTGCCGCTCCCGCTACTCTTACTGCCACCTGTCGACCCCCCTCCGTTATCCCCCATGTCAACTGCTCGTAAACCTCCTGTCGGCGTATATATACCGACTGTTGGCCTCGATCGTGCGGTCCTCTCTACTACTATAATTCGTGCCCTTCCTTACCGGCTCTCTCGCGTGCCCGTCTTGACTCTCGTCGTCTTCCGTGTTACTTCGTGGCGCCTGCGCCGTGACCCTAACCCAACTTCTTCAGTCCTGCGGGACTTCTCTTTCACGGGCTTACCCTTCCTGCGCTCCTTATCCCCCAGTAGCCTGGCTCTTCCCTGTCACCCGGTTCCTCTCCTCTCCCCCACGGTACCCCTCTTCGCCGCACTTTCCGCTGATCTTTCACTTTTTGCCCACCCGACCTTACACGCGATTGCCTCAACCGGAAGTTCGCTCTCTCTATCCACAGGTAAGTAGTGTTCAAATTCATTGTGCAACTACATATAGGTTAAAATATAGTTTTTCAAAACGGAGCAAAACGGGGTAGCTCTACATGTATAATACCCCGTCTTGCCTCGGATGCACTCAAATTTGAAGGTACATCATCCTGCCTTGAGTACCTCATTTTGCCCCGGAAATATTCAATTTCCTTAATACCCTGCGATGCCCCGGTTTTCTGTATTTTTTAGGTAACCCGTTGTACCCTGGATTACCCATTCTACCCCCCGGTATTCCTGAATTTTAATTGAATTATTTGATTAAAGTTCATTTTCTCATTCAGAATTAATTTCGATAATTTCGATTACTTTTCTCGAATCAACTTCATTTCCATTAATTTATCGATTCAATTCAGTTCTCTTTGTTCATGTTTTGTTCAATTCAACTTGATGTTTTCATTTCGAAATGTTTTCCAATTGAACTCTATTTGCTTCAACTCGTTGAACTCCATTTTTTCTTCAACTACAAGCCATAATTCACTTCGTTTAGATGAAAATGTGATTTCTTTTTTTTTGGACTCACATCTGCATTTAAACCAGTTTACAATAATTTGTGGGAGCTCCAACCAATTTAATTTCGAGTTATTCCAGATTATTCGACCAATTTGAATTATTTTAATGTATCCTCATTAAATGTGGTACTTTGTCGGTGGGTGATTCAATTATTTTTCAATAATTCAGATTATTTGAAATTATTTCATAAACCTGTGGTATATACGTCAAGTCACCAAGTTATTTCCGGCTCGAGCTTTTTATGTAGCTGCAATAATCGTGCAGGCATTCATGACCTACTTCATAGTGAATTCGAAAATTATTGTATATCGTTATTTTACCTGAAAAGTTGTGATTATTAATGATTAATGATACCCAACCGTATAAAAATGCCCATTTGGAGGAGACTCAGTGGATCACTTGACATAAATCTTGAAAATGAGTTTCTATTTCTGGAAGAAGGAGTACTGGTACAATATAATTTTGTTGGAAATCTGATGACCTATGAAATATCAAGAGACTCGGTAGAGTCTCGAGCCAAGTACATTAAAAAAAATTTTTTACGTATTAAATTGTTGCAACGGGTCCTCTTTGCTGTTTCTAGGCCTCTCAATACTACTAAATGAATGTAAGAAAAGAAGTAAAAAAAACTCAATATATTCTCTGTTTATTGTTTATACGTATCGCGTGTCTAACGTTGAACTGCATGAGGTCGTAAGCGCCAAAATCGCGATTTTCGTGGCAAAAGGTCGTATAATTTTTTTTCCACGGCTTTCGCTCCGGAAACGTTCGAAACGTATAGATCAATTGACATTACGAGATCGAAAAATGTAAGTGCAAAAAGTCGTAAGTTTGGCGGATACGCCGTTCTGTTACTATAATTTATAAGGAAAATTAAAAAACAACGTAAAGGCGAAACGTCGTAAACGCCATTGTTTTTTTTTTTTTTTTTCAATTTTTCATGATTTTTCCAACCAGCTGTAAAAACTCCTGAAACGCAAAGAAAAATCGAAATCAGTTAAAAGCAGAAGGTCGTAGGCGCCATTTTTTTTTTCATTTTTCACTCCGGAACCAAAAAGTCTCAAAAACACCTAAAGCGCGAAGATAAATTGAAAAAACGACCGTTTCGAAAAATTCGATAAAAAATATTCGTTCTTAAAAGCAGAAGGTCGTAAGCGCCAATTAAAAAAAAAAAAAGGCGGTTACGACCTTCTGCTTTTAATTGACCCAATATTCAATTTCAACGTTTATGAACGAATCTTCGGGTTTTTATCCCAAATACAATAAAAAAAAAATTAACTTTTGCCGTTATGAACGGCAAAAAGTCGTATAATGGCGCTTACGTCCTTATGTCAGTAGACACACGGTATGTTCTCTTCAAAGTCCAGGACGAGACTGTTTTGTTCGAGCAACCGTTAATTTTCACTCATTCCAAACATTTCTTTCCGATCAGCTGTTTACCCAGCCCTCTAAATCTCTTGCTGTCAAAGTGACACCTATGATCTGATCCGCTCAGTCTGACGGCTGTCCTCGTCACGATATATGTATAACTTTTGAGAATGCTACATTAAATTTACAGATCAAAAGTACGTTGCTATTGAAAATAAATATATACTGATAATAAATTATAGCATACATGATATGTATGAAATATACTTGGATTCCTGGACTGACGATAGATGTGTTAGTTTCAATTACTAAGCACTACGAGATCACGTTGTTTTTAGTGGGAGCCATTGGTGTGACTCGCGAGTCAAATGTAATTATAAAAAAGTGACTTTTTCATGCCTCGGCTGGGAAAAAGAATATTCAGCGATTTATTCTACCGCGTCGGACTGTTTCGGTTTGCCATCCAACACTGCCAGCTCGTGATACGAAATATTTCTTAAATTCATCTCGGATTGCCATTGCTTCAGTAGATGAATTGCCTCCGCCATTTCGAATACCGCTTGTTGGTGAGTCGATGTTTTCACCATGATTTTCACGATTAGCTACTGCTTCGGTGCGCGAAAAGTTGTGCAGGCAGCACGTGGCCAGTACAACTTTGTCAGCGTGCCCCGCGCTCTTTTTTATCTTCGCTGGTATATCCGGAATATTTGAGTCAATATACCAAACGCATTCTCTGAGACTCTCCTTACGCGCGATAGCCTGTAATTAAAGATGAGTTTCTGTTCTTCGCCTCCTATTGCCGAACGTGGAAACGGCCGCATGATGTTCCGTCTAGGCGTAAAGGCTTCATCATAGACATCACTTCCAGGTAGTGTTTTGTCGTCGGGTACATTGAATTTCCCCCCGTCGATCCCAACGTCGCTGTTTTTTCCGTAAGCACCGACGTCAACGGCAATGAATCGGTAATCGGCATCCACTAAAGCCATTAGGACGATGCTGAACGTACAATTTCGCGAACCGTTGTGTGGCCCAGGCGGTAACTGAACGCTACCGATTTGAACGAATCACCAGTCGTCAGAAACCTATAATAAAACAATGCTGCATTTAGACATGACCATGACCAAATTATTTTCAAATTTTACAGACAAATTTGCGGTTAACAAAAATGAGTCACAATTTAATTCCACTCATTCCATGATAATTCGATTCAGATGAATTGATTCACTTTGATTTGAAAGATATTTTTGACAAGGTCCACCGTGAATATACAGGTGAACATATTCTGTTAAATACTTCAGAGCGGTGTTTGGCAAATAAGACGTAGTAGGCGGTGGTGAAAAATGGACCATTGTGGAAAAATGACATCGTTTTACAAACTTGAAAATTATCTATAAAAGTATCCACATTTGAGATGTACGAACAGCAAATGCGGAAATCTCAACCCATCATGAGGATTTCACCAAAAAATTGAATTGAGAAAAAAAATGTTTTGACAAAACCGCTGAAAATGAGAAAGTTTTAAACAAAGTGATTCTTGAATTATTAAACAGAAACTGGAAAATGGGAACATTTAGTATAAATCCAATGAAAGATTTTGTCAATTCGCCAAGGGGGTATCTAAATTCAAACACATGAGTGGAGTTTGCAGCTGAATCAACCAATGTAAGTTGCCTTTTTCATAAATTCGGGTACTTATCGATCTTTCATTTATTCATACAGTTAAAGAATGCAAGAAGTGTTGGTCCAACCTCCGAGATTCCTATCGGAGGGCCATGGTCTTAAGTAGGGGTAAAAGTGGACAGGCTGCGAAAAAAATCCATGCTTGGAAGTACGAGAAGCAGATGAATTTCCTAGCGGCATACCTCGTAGAACGAGAAACACATTCAAATATCCCGACCCATGCAGAAATTTCGGTAGCTAGCCGATGCTAACGAACGGCCCAGTACTGGTACGACACTGGCGGACAAGCCCCGTTTTCGGCGTTGGCCCAACGTTGAAGCGGATGTCAAAATGCATCTGTGCCAGTACTGGGCTGATGGTAAAACCCAATACTCCCCACTAGCGTCGGGCCAAAGTATACTGCCAGCGTTGGCTATGGATGGGCGATGTTTTCCGATTAATTAATCGATATCGTCGAATTTATTTTTTCCAAACTATTCGGTTATTATTTTCGTCAATCTGTGACGATTTATCGATGTTCGTGAATATCGGCCCGGGAAAACATCAACTGTATAATCGTTATTGACAACCGGAGAAAAATCCACGAACGAATAAGAAAAATCCTTCAGCTTTGTACACTTTTAGAAAACCAGAATTTTTAAATTCGTGTGATACTTATCGAGCGCAAAACGAGTACATACCTATAATTGAAAAATATTAAAAATATATCACAATTCATGACATTTTTCCTCCATCCGACGATACCAATATTCTGGTAAATACCTTGTATCCTCCTTGTAATTTCTACTTTATTAACTGGAATAATTTTTTATTTTTTTATTTATCAATGAATCATTGGGCCACTGCAAAATCTATCTCAAATTTCAAACTTGGTTTGAAAAACAAATGAAAAATAATAATCAATCGCCATCGGCGATATATATACGTACGCCACGCCTGCAGATGCAATGTCGCCATACCTAAAAACAGATTGCTGTTCCTAACCTGAAATGAAACCATACCGGTCTTCGTAAGTGTCAGTCCGATAGCAGATCGCTATTCTTCCTCATGGATTTTTGTTTGAAAAATGTCGAACTAAAAATCGTCTTATGATCGGGTGAAAAAACACCGTGCACTTAAGAGAAGACGTATATTAGTGTCATCGTCTTCAAGCAGTGATGAGTCTGAAAATACAATATATGTCGACAATGCCGAAAATGGTAATCAAAATCAATTAGTGCAGTTCAGTGCTTCAACAATTCCACCAGCCTCAGAAGAGGTCAAACTGAGTGAAGAAAACGCATCGTTGATCAGTCCTGATGTCCGAAGCGATGCCTCAACAGCTAATTTACCGAACATAACCTCTAACGAAGACGACAATGTGCCAGCGCGAATAGGCACAACCGACGAATCAGTAGTGGCTAGTGGGAACTCTGGTTCGGATAATAGCTCTGTCGATTTCTTCAGCGATTGTGATAACCTGAGCGACGATAGTGAGAACGGTGCAGCACAGCAAAATAATATCAGTTCTAAACTACGAGCATGGGCTTTAGCGAATACAGTAGAGCGTCGATTATCCGAACGTCAGTTATCCGAAACGTCAATTATCCGAATGGCGATTTGCTTTATCCGAAACGTCAATTATCCGAATGGCGATTTGGTTTATTGGAAAATCGTCAACTTTTTCAAAAATAAACAGATGTAAGAACTCAAATATATAAGAATGTTGATTATCTTTTAAAGACATACATATCTAACTTTGTTCTGTATCATTGAATGATACGATGATTACATGTTTTCAGTTCACTAAAATGTACTTGTCATAATAACCTATTGATGTTCATTGTAGTTAAATATATGTATACATATATAAATTCCATCATTTCGAAAGAATCGACGTTTTTTTCGCCCACGGAATATTGCTGTTCGGTTATCCGAAATTTCGATTATCCGAAAGGCACCCGGTCCCAATTGATTCGGATAATCGACGCTCTACTGTATCGGTACTCTTAACCACAAGTGTCTATCGGAATTACTTCTTATTTTGCGAAGCGAAGGTTTCCCAAATCTCCCAAAAGCAGCGACTACATTGCTGCGAACGAATGTGGCTAACTACCGTATAGAACCAATGCTCTGCAGTAGTGGAACCGATGGTGAATTTGTTTACTTCGGCTTGGAGAATGGATTGAAACGTATAATTCTTCCGGAAATATATACTGAATCCGAAATACGAATTTTAGTAAACATCGACGGCCTGCCTATTTACAAAAACTCGCGTAAACAATTTTGGCCTATTTTAGTCCAACTGTTTCACAAAAATTATGACGCACACCCTTTCGTCGCAGGTATCTACTGTGGAGATTCCAAGCCTCTTTCGGCAAATGATTATTTACAACGATTTATTGATGAGATAATCACTTTGATGACGAATGGAGTGACCATTCAGGAAAAAACCTATCGTTTTGAGATTGCAGCATTTCTATGTGATACTCCCGCTCGCGCTTTCATTAAACGTTGTAAGGGCCACGGAGGATTTTATGCTTGCGAACGTTGTAGCCTCAAAGGAAGGACTGTTGAAAAAAAACGAGTGTACGCGGATATCGACGCTGCTGAACGTACACGGGAATCATTCGTAGAAAAAACTCAGCCTGGACATCATGTTGGAGATGGTACATCGCCTTTATTAGATATCCCCGGATTCGATCCCGTAAGATCAGTATTATTGGATAAAATGCATCTGATGAGTGGGGTGATGAAATCTTTGATAGAAAAATTGAGGAGCGGTAAAAATCGAGTGAAGCCTGAGAGTCGGTTACTGCTATCGGATTTACTGAAGTCTATGACGCCAAATATTCCTCTAGAATTTCAAAGAAAGAAATACGTTCTCAAGGACGTAGCAGATTGGAAGGCTACTCAATTTAGTTTCGTTCTTCTGTACTGCGGAGCCCTCGTTTTCCAAAGAACTTTACCACCTGATAAGTACAAACATTTTTTATTACTGTTTGTTTCTTGTCGAATATTGTGTAGCCAAGAACTCGCCGTTGTTCATGCAGATTATGCAAAAAGCCTCCTCCGTAAATTCTTTGTTTTGATGACAACGTTGTACGGTTCAGACTCACAGGTGATAAATTTTCATAACTTGATCCATGTAGCCGATGATGTCAAGCATATGAACGCTCCCCTGACCGAGTTTGCGGCATTTCCATTCGAAAATACGTTAGGCAAGTTGAAAAAATTAGTTCGAGCTCCCCAGAACCCGCTCGCTCAAGTTGCACGACGCCTATGCGAATTACAAAGTGGAAGAGATCCTGATGGTGAACCGATCCGACCTCAATGTCCTTTCTCTGACTATGTTCGGAAGCGCACTGATTCAGTTGCTGGTATTGTATCCATGGCTCAGAGGCGCCAAACCGAATTCTTCCAAATCAGAGTTAATCAGATGTTCCTCCGAACATCACACCCGGACAACATTGTACAGATGCAGAATGGAGCTATAATAAAAATCACAAAAATATTCACCCTGTCCGATCACGGCCTTCGTCTTGATACTATATTGCTCGAAGGTCATGAAATGACACAACACGGAGACGCATTCGCATACCCCTGTCCCTCTTCACACGTAGGAGTGATACGCATAGGAGTAGCTAAAGAGCCCAAGAATATCTATCGAGCAAATACCATTTCAAAGAAATGCATAGCTCTGACAGTTAGTGGAAACGTTTTCGCTATTACCATGCTTCATCTGTAAATATTTTACGTGCGTATGATATGTATATATATGTATACATATGATCTGCCCGAAGAGGTAGGCTTCAAATCAGTTAAAACGCGATATCTTCATTTCAAGTGAATATGGTTATAGATATAAGTTATAGATTAGATTTTAGAACACTTATTATATTATAGATAGTGATTCGTTAATTCCGTACTCATAAAACGACCTAGAAGAATGTGTGTGTCTGGATTGGCTATACAGCCTCTAAAGAAAGTACTGAGCATGGCCGCTAAGCGCGCTTGCATCAGTTCCCGCTTCGCCAGTAGACAAGACGGAGCTGTCGGTGATCGCGTCTTAGCCCGTTTAGTATTCGTTATTCAAGCCACAGTGAAGAGAAAGATTCGCAAAGGACAGCGTAGGATGTGCCACGGCATTGATATTCCAGAAAGTGAGTATTATACCTGAAAATTAATTGTTTATCCTCACTATATAGCGTGAGAGGTACAGTCGATCCACCACCATTGCTTTTGTTTTTATCAGCCGTCCATTTTCTTGTTTGGATCACGTTACTGCGTCCTACTGTACAGGGACGATGGTGAACTAACTTCTAAGGGACAAGGGATTGTGATACTTGTATGACAATAAAGTATACGGTCCTGGATTGGAAAACGTTAGGTCGCTAAATGGGTGCCGTCACATGTGCTGCGTCACAAGAAAAGACCCAGAATCTTAGCCAGCTACGACCGACGGCTAGGCCTCTAACTGGCTAACACAGCACCAGGTCACGCCATAAAACAGGATAGTTGGCTAAGATTCTGGTTCTTGTGTCGTAACACAGCGTGTTTGACAATCACAAGTTTGCAATCCAGCCGATGCTGCCTTATCGACAGCGCTAGATCCCTAACTAACTGGTCAATGCCAGGCGCTATCGATATGATAAAGGGTTTGTTTTAAGGAGGTGATGCAGTAGTTAGTCCCTGATCAGCTTTGTTGTTGATGATTATTCTGTGGTAATATAATTATGAGGCTCTTTTTGTGCAGGTTTTTGTTTCGATGCCAAGCAAATGAGACGAAGCTGTGGTATATTTTGTGAGAATAATAAAGAAGCATGTGTTGAGTGAGTAATAAACGCTGAATTGATGAAGCATTAGCTTTGCGTTGTGATATTAGTTGTTTTATTTAGGTGCTAGCAAACATTTGAACATCACCATTTTTTAGGAGATTATTTCGAATCATAATTGCGGGTAAGATAGTGTGTTTATGTATTGCCTCCTGCTTTCAGCATGAATGCGGAAGAAGAACAAATTATCAATACCCATGCAGTTGTACTGTTTCCTGATGAAAAGCCAGGGAAAGACTCGGTAGTGGATCTAGTACCAATATCATGGCTAGAAAGAAAGGGCAAGAAATGGCTGTGTTTTTATCCAGACTTAAAAGACTATGGTAAGAGGGATGGATGGGTTGAAAACTCCAAATCACCTGACCCTGCTTGGGGTCAATATAATGCCCGGATACTGAAAACAGCTGGTATGTATGATTTTTCAGCGATAGAATCAAAAGGTCTTGTTTGCAACAGGCATAACTTATTGGGTTGAAAACCCAGGACTCAGAGTTATCGGAACACGGAAATGTGTGTTTCATAATTAAATATTATTATTCCATACTACAGCAAATTATGAGCAAGGAAAGCGACGACTGCTAAGATCTTACGAAGCTCTAAACATTGAAAGCAGCACTGGCAATGATGCAACCGAAGCATCGGCATCAGAGACCCCGAGGTCGAAACCGGTGGAACAGCCTAGAGCTGTGACCAAAGCAGAGTTGAAAAAAGCATTTGCGGACATTCCTCCGTTCCTCGGTGCTACTGAAACGCCCAAACACATAGGTAATCAATGTCGATTTCGTTATTATAATTATCATTCTTCACGTTTGACATTTCGACGAATCGAAAGGGATTTTCAGTTTTCAATTTGATAATTACGTTTTTATCAGACCTCATGATTTCTTTTGCTCAAATAAGTTATACGTCAACAGAAGTGTTGAGTGTTCCTTGAATTATTCAGAATTCGAAATAATCATAATGCATTCACTCAGTATTATCATTACTATTGCTATAATACTTTCATTACTTTGCTCAAGGTTCAAGATCGTATGGTGGATCACCATCCCGAGGAAAATCTGAGAAACGCTTGTTATCAACGAGGAGTCGAGAACAAATGCTCACGTCCCACGCAGATACTGCAATTATAAATAGTGAGTGGGAGATCCTGGACTAACCTCATAAAGCGACTTACAAATATATTTCCTGGGTCTGTGACCATGCTATCATTTTATACTCTATTACTTTGATTCAGGCTCTAATTCTTCTAGTCCTTCGCCGTCCCCAAAAAAATCTAGAACAGCTTCGGTCTCGAAGAGGAGTCGAGGACGAAAGTTTGCGTCCCATGCACGTACTGCAATTATATGCAGTAAGTTTGAGATTCTGGACCAATCTCATAAAGAGATTACATACATATTTCCTGGGTCTGTCACAATACTATTATTCCCTACTCTATTACTTTGATTCAGGCTCTGATTCTTCTGATCCTTCGCCATCCTCAAAAAATTCTACCAAAAGATCGACTTTGAAGAGGGGTCGAAGACGCACTCCAGGTTCCGATGTGGATGTTTCAAAATCGTACAGTGAGTTTGTACATCTGTTTTTCATGCTACAAATTCTGTAATAATAATATCACGTATACCTACTCTTATTATTTTGTTCAAGTTTCAAGTTCTTCTACTGGTTCGTCAACGGAAAAAAAGTTGAAAAAAAACTCTGTTTCGAGAGAGGACAGAGTACTCACCGGTACCCCTGCTGTGGATGTTCGAGAGAAATACAGTGAGTTTGTATATATGTTTTAATACTCCCAATAGAGTTGTCACAATGGTATTATATTTTCTTCTATTTTCTTCCCAAAGGTTCGATGTCTTCTGATGCCTCTCCTCCCACCAAAAAACTAAAAAGAGGCTTGACTGCGAGAAATAAGCAACCAGGTACACCAGTCTCTCACACCAACGCTGAACCCAAACAACGTGAGTTTTTATAATATACAGTAACAATGCCAGCTGATGATTGCTGATGTTATAATTGTCAGTTAGGCTCTGTCATGAAAAATGATTTGACGGAAGACTCCCAAGTCGGTTCCCATAAATGGCCAAAGCTATGCTCGCTCCCTTATCTTGGCCCTATTGTGACAATGAATGTCAATCAATTTTGAATCAGTATTACCATTTCATAATACATCTGATGTCGCTTAACCCCTTCTCTGCCATCAGAGATATCTCATCACCCATAAATATACGTTGATTTCTTTACGCGGCATGACGTCAACTCCATCGAAGGGGTAATTACTTAGAGCTCTCGGAAATTATATGAGTGAAATGGATATTTATTCCAAAGGTATACCATGTACCAGTATAGACCACATTCTGATTTCAGGCAATCTGCAGTTTGATTCACCTGCAAATAGCAATTCTAACGATTTTCATCCTAACAACCAAACACTGGAGAAGATCGACAAGGAACGTGTTGGTAAGGCGCTGAATATAACTACAATTCAGGGAATTAATTGGCAGTATAGACAGTTCTTGTATATTCCCAGAAGTCATAGAAAGTACCTATGTTCAAATCAATTACTTGCTGAGTTTTCCATGTGTAACCCATCCTTTTTTATTTGCTTATCTTTATCAATAGAGTCAATGATCTAGTTGAGTCATCTAAACGTTTCCACTATTCATAGTTCTCTGCAGAAACATCTTCAGATAGTGGGGGAAAAAAATCATACCAGAGTTAAGGCCCCTAGGTTGAAATAAATTACAAAAATCATACCAAATCATGTCGCACAAATGCCGTTTTGTGTCAATGTCAAAGTGTTCTTATTTAGCAAGTGCCTTGAGTATCAAAGAATGTATCAAAGAATGTAAGTTCATTCTGTTACAGGTAAAGAGAATTCAGAGGTCAACTATAAAAGCTTGGAAAGGATGGAAGAAAGAATCATAAAAAAAATGTCCTCAATGAAAAGAAGCATACTGTTCGATATGGACAAAAAATTTACATCTCTTCAGAACACTCTTCTGCTAAATACCGACCTGAAACAAACAGAGGATATGTCTGAAATTTCAGCTCTTGGATCAAAATTGCCAATTAAGACTTTACAGGAGTTCGTTGATTTTGATAAAGCAGTGACAAGCGATGAAAGTAAGAAGAGCAAAACTACTTTGGTAAGCAATCTTATATAGTCAGTGCATGGTTCACACAAATAATCAGAACGGAGTCAAGCGTACGTCTCTCAACTCTTGCTGTGTGTGCTGTATTTGTCCCATAACGCTATTTAGAATATTGTTTTTTGGTTTGAAAATTATCAAATAACTTTTGTGTGTACACAACTTATCAAATTTGAATTCTGACCTCTGGAAAAATACATTTAGTTCTGAAAAATTAAACGTTATCAGAGTTGTAGCTCTTTATCACTAGACTGTCTATAAAAATGAAAATCAAATACCTAGTCTTCGTAAGAGACTGCTTCATTCGTTGGAAACATTTTATACGTTTTTCTCATGTGCTCATTAGTTTTGCCATTGTACATTGCTACTTGTATTACAGGTGAAATTTATGGTGCCCATAAGTCGTGGTTCTTCGACGGTCAATTCTGCGATAGGTAGAATTTTGTCTAGCCTGATATCAAAGGATGTGCAACTATTGTACAGCGGAGTTGGGCGCGAATCGAAAGGAAAATCCAAGTTGAATTTCAGCCTAACCTCCGTCTACACCTGTATGGCAGGTATGATTATCTATCACCATGCTACGAACTTTTACAACGGTGGCAGAAAATTGTCCTATTTCCAGTTTTCCATGTGTGATCTCACTACGGTTATCCTAAACTGTACTGTCAGCTTTGTCTTGTTGTAAATTACCCGTGATCTGTTCAAATCTGCAAGGGGAAGACTAACAACAATAATTCTATGTTTCATATTCAATACGCTTTAATTTATTTTTTTTTATTTTTTAATCCAGATGTACTGCTACAAACTCAATCGAACGTCAAGATCTCCGACATAATTGCCAAAACTAGCCGCTGGCTGGCTGGGGCAGTGGACCGAGAGGGGGGCAAAAAAAAGAGTTCCAAAGAAAATTCTTTGACTCCACGGAGTGCCTCGAACCCAGAGAGACCTGGATCATCACATGGGACTCCTCATACCAACCAAATCGGTATGAATGTGCACGAATAAAAGCACAAAATCAACAAAAAAGATTAAGTAACCATGAAGTTATCCTTACAAAAGTAAATATATATGGTATAAGTGAGTATAAAGTTACCTTTATATATAGGTATATATATATATATATATATGTATGTACACATATATTTGGATACATATATTTTTTTGTATTGCATATATGGCGAGAACTGGCTATTGGATGGGCCCTGACTGAATATACAGGGTGAATTAGGGTTATTCCTAACGACGGATCAGTCTGAAGATGGCAAGAATGGAAAAAAATAGCTTTCGGATAGTGTGAGTCAGAACGTTTGTTTTTCGATTCTAGCCAATTTCAGACTGTTCAATCGTTATTGAGATTCACCCTATATGTATATGTATATGTATAGGTATAAAACTCACGTTCCAGTATTTAAGGGGCAATAACATATAACGAACGAAGTCACTATTTCAGTTCTCTTAGTATATAAATTCTTACAAATAATACTATACGTTGAAACATAATAATAATTATTATAGTAATTTATACCTGGAGAAAAATAATCAGAAAAAAGTCACTATTTTAGTTCTCCTATTATAAAAATTTTAAGAAATGATATCTTGCAATGAAACATAATAATTATAACTCGAGAAATATAATTCGAGGTTCCTATTCTAGTCTTCGTATGATATACATTTTTAGAAATGATATATATTGAAACCAAAAAAAAAAAAAGACAAAAGAACAATACCAAATAACGCCATTTTAGTTCATAAATATATATATTTTTTATCTATACTGTTGATAATTCTTATGAAACTTTGAATTTATATAGATTACCTATTTTTACTTTTTTTTGTATTAATCATAAATGGGTCGAAACCGGACTATAATTTTAAGTTTTATAATTATTCACATGTATATTTCTTATCCACAATACAATGACTGAAAAAGTAGGTGCAGTTGTTTTCGTTTTGAGAATTCCCTTCAATAAATCATTTAGTCCGTGTATTTGTATTTATATTAGCTCAAATAGTTTCGTAATACAACAAAATTCGTGGCCAAAATGCGGTACGGTTCAGCACTGAGCCGTCGTTGTGGCAGTACTGGACCGTCATTGCCGCAGTACTGGGCCGTCTTTATGGCAGTACTGCGCCGACGTAGCTTCCCAGCACTGGTCGAGCGTTGACTGCCAACCGTCGGGCCAGTGTTATCATTCCGGCGTCCTGCCGTTCGTCAGCCAACCGTTGGCAGCAAGCACTCGGCCAACCCTGCACAGTTGGCAGCAGGACTGGCACAGTACAGGGCCTGTTGTAAATTTCTGCTTGGGGAGCGACTCGATAAATTTGTCGCAAGTGGACGAAAACGTTACTGCACAGGACGATGAAAACATCACTGTCGAGGACGGGGAAAACGATGATTTGGTGGATGACCCTGGTACTCCGGAGGATGACAGAGGTAAGAACTGTCAAACTTGATGGTTTTTATTCTACCGTCAATCTACTGACACCGGATTCTACTAATTGCGTGATGTTTGTACGCTACGTCGCTTACACCCTAACTTAAACACATTGGAAACAAATGGAAACAAATAATCAGTTATTAAAAAAATTGATTCTCTTCTCATCACAGCCCTGTGTGAATATCGTTGAAAAAGTAGATCTTTTATACGGATATAGTATATTTCGATACATGTGCGAAAGTTGTTTTTCGACTCCTGAGATTGTCACCCTCGCTTTGCTCGGGCGACAAACCTCCCACTCGTCTCAAAACAAACCTTTCGCACATGTATTGAACAAAATTTTTCATCACAAACGCATGTAAAGTCCGATTACACGCACGCAAGCGTGCGTGAAATCGGACTTTGCGCACGGCGTGTGGAAAAAATAATATCTCGAATAAGTTCTAACGAGGATGGGTACACGGAGTAGGAAATGTTGAGCGATATTGGGAGAAATCCGAGCTGATAACAGATAAAATATCAGGAGATATGGAGGGAAATATCGGGAAATATCGAGAGATGATGAGAGATATTCGGGAATATAGGAAAATATTCGGGGATATATTGAAAAATGTCAGGATCGAGATATTGAGGGACATCTTGGAAGATCTTATGAGATATTTACAGATATTCATGTCAAGGAAATGTGATGTACGTATTTCCGCAAGTGATTCACACCCAGATAAGAATAGAAAATAATCAATGTTTCTTCCAACGTATTTTTCGTTTGCATACATCTACGCGGTTTGCACGCAGTTCGTTTGAATATTTTGCACCATGTCGTACAGTTGAGCGAATTTTTTTTCAAAATATGGTGATATTTCAACGAACCCGTCACCATAGACACCTACGTTAATTGATTTCTTTTCGTAGATTCGCCACCACAATGACAGCCATCTAGTTATGAAGAATCGACCAGTTCAAGTTCAGTTCAGCGCAAGAAAAATAAAATGCCTAGTAAAACACCGAACGACGAAGTTTCTATCGCTTTGCTTCAATACTTGAAAAACAAAGCCGACAAGCAGGACAAGCCGGACAAGCCTTTGGAGGAAAAACCTAAGAGTCAACTTATAAATTTTTTTCTGACATTAGCGCAGACAATTGAAACTTTTCCAAAAGATGTCCAAATAGAAGTGAAATCGAAAATGTTCACACTAGAGATTGATTATGAAATGCGTTTGGCAAGAGGCTCGCGTCACATACATTCGAAATGCCTATGTAGAATGTAACGGAGTGGACTTGTCCACTCCTGACCACGCCTCCACCTACCCCGGAGAGCGACCGGAATAAGAATAAATAGTCAAAAGCCTAGGCCAGGAATCAAACCAGCTCGCTCAAGGGATGCAAATACTTAATTAGCCTCAGATACTGCCACCTTATGTTTTATATTTCATATTTCCCGCATCGAGACACCGCCCAGCAACGAGGGACTCTTTGCCGCATCGCCTCAACGCTTAGCCGGTGTCCTGGAAACTACGGAGCTAGTAGTCATGCCCTGAAGGAAGTACTGTCTGGCCTACACCCCGGGGAGGGCTGCAAAAACGAATCCTGGTGTCTCGCCTCCGCCATTAAAGCATAAGACCCGGTCTGGTCCCCCGGGCAGCAGAATTAACACCTCACCCCCCGGGCGCCATCTATCTCGTCGTCATCGAAGGGCATGGCGAAAACCGAGTGACCGAAAGGTCCGGCTAGGTCAAACTACCGTGCCGGCGAAACACACATTGTCACTGGGCATCGCCATCCCTATGCTAGCGCTTCTCGCAGATAGTTCTGAATTAGTATTTTTTTCCTCTGTAGCTTCTGCGTTCGAGCCAAGAGGCCCTTTTCTTTCATTTTATTCTTTGAGTTGTTGCTGTGTGTCACCAAAGGACTGTTATACCCTGAGGGACATCAGCGAAAGGTAGGCTTTCGCTTTTACCCCGACACCCCGTGTAATCTCTGTTTTTGTAATATCGCCCTGTGTCTCCTTCCTCTCACAGGTAGCCGTCGCCATGAGGGGACAGTAGTATCATCACGGGTTGTCGTGCATCCTTTAAAACCTTGATTCTGCTTTCTTTCTCTTATTAATATTGCTTTGAGGCGTGTATGATATTCTTTTGTTATTTGATTGGATTTCTTGAGTGTTATAAGTCGTTCTGCCGTCCCGTATGAGAGTGTGTGTGAGTCCACTGTCTCTAGTATGCTTGAGTGAGTGCGTGAGTGCGAGCGAGAGGAACTGAGTGGCTCTCGGAGGTCCTCCTTCCCCCTCACCCAGCCTTCTGCTGTTTATTCCTTAAAATTTGACTTTGTTGTTCTCTAGCGTATAAGTTTTCTTTCGGTCTTCGGACTTGTAAAGCTGTTAAACCGTTTGTCGGGGTATTAAATTCCGTTATTTGATTTCTCACTCTTCCCTACCGCCTTCATTCTTTGAATAAACCGTCGCTTCTTTGAAATAGAAACGGAGAGAGTATCATTTGCCTGACCCCTCGTTCCCCTCTCCCTCTGGCTTGCCGGCCTAGTCTTTATAGCGCTTATTTTCCATTTGAGTAGTATTTCAGCGGCACGTGAGTGCCTGGCGCCCTGTATTTGGTTTCGTCCGCGGAGATTAAGCCTCCGGAGTGCTAATTTGGCCAGATTATTATTAATGAGATTTCCCCAGCTTTAATAATTGTCTCGTTACAATACCAACCCCGACGAGCTTTCAACAATCAGGAAGGCCTCACCTGACCCGTCAATCCCTACTTTTTATGCATTGTAAAGTGCTGTAACTCATTTTGTAGGTACATTATTATCCATGGACAAATTAAATAAAATATTTTATCAAATTAGCATTTATCCTTAATTTATTTTTTTCAAAATTGTTTTGTATGTAGTTGAAGGATGATTTGGAGTGTGGGATGTGTAGGAGGTTTTTGTTTTTTCAAATAACGACGCATATCGTAGCTTTACCGGAATCGTTTATTGTATGTACAGCGTGATACGTAACCGAAATTGAACTGACTCATCGAGTCGAAGATACAGATTCTCAGTATACGGAGACTAATACTGCGAAGGATTTCCCTAACAGTTATAGGCATAAGAAGCGGATTAGGGATGAAAACAGTGTGCGCAAGTATTAGTAGACTCGAGAGCGTAGAGCGGTATCAATACATTGAAAGGGACTCGACGTCAAACTATAAAATAGAAATTCACAGCTGTGAGCAATCTTGCTGATACATTAAACTAAACATACTCAACATACCGCCCGCCTTGCCGACGGGACGACGGCGAAATAATCACAATGAATTGTACATATTACATCATCGAATACGAAAGAGAGAATAAAGTAATTACAGAGTTAAGAAAGATTTTTTTTTATGCATTGCATTTGTCGGCTGGGTTTGACTCCGGTGACGATGAATCCGCAGGGAAGATTGGTAGAACGCACAGTTTTACGATTGGACGTTTAAACGTCGACGATTGGCTTTTGACCGTAGCCACGCGAACTAAACCGTCTGCATCCGGGTGAATTTCTGTTACTCGTGCCATTGGCCACTTGCTTGGCGGGTATCGTTCATCCGCAACGAGCACCAAGTAACCGATCTTGATCGGTTGCGTCGCGTTTTGCCACTTCGAGATCCCCTGCAGAAGCTGCAGGTATTCAGACGACCACCGTTGCCAAAATCCTTCCAGCATCTGTCAGAGCAGTTGCCACCTCAAGAGTCTGGAGCGGTTCAGATGCAGGATAGACGGGTCCGGAACTGTGGTGAGTGCTCTTTCGATCAAGAAGTGACCAGGGGTCAGAGCTTCAAGATCGTCTGGATCGTCGGAGATCGGGCAGAGAGGACGAGCGTTCAGAACTGCTTCGATCTGGCACAGAAGCGTAGTGGATTCTTCGTACGTCAAGGAAGCTTCACCGATAACTCGCCGAAGGTGAAACTTGACTTTACGATTCTGCAACCGCCCACCGATTCGTAGTAGTCCCGAGGAATCTATGATTGGTGTGAGGCGGAGAAGAAGGCTCGAAGATGGTAGGGACTTCTTCTGAGTTAGAAGTCAAATCTCCGCTGCGAAGTAGACGTTTCGTGTCGCTTTGATCCAGTAGATCCGTGCTGAGCCGAGTTCAGCTGCCGTAAGATGCGTCTGTATGACGTTATCTTCTTCTCTGGGTCGACATATAATGATGAAGCGAGAACACCATGCGGTCACCCTGAGGAGTGTCTTGAGACGAGAATATCTGTTAATCAATTCCCACAGTTAATTTAAAACATCGATTTGAGTCGTAGCTACTAATCTTTGTCGCTCTTCGAGGTCTGCTTCGGTATCGAGGCTCGGTGATGAAGCAGGTCATAGACTCGAGGGTTGTGAGAGCCAGCTGGGTCTGGTCCACCACATGTGCTCGGAATGAAGCTGCTTTGGAGATAGGCCACGTGAGGCACAATCCGCCGGATTATCCACTCCGTCCACGTGGTGCCATTTCGCTTCTGGTAGTCTGTTGTATAAACGAAACTCTATTCCGTACAAAATCCTTGCACCTTGAAGGATGGCCACTAATCCAGTAAAGCGCGACTGTCGAATCAGTCCACAGATGCACTGGGACATGCTCTAACCGAAGAGTCTTTCGAAATCGATTGACGTATCGCACGAGCAACACCGCGGCTGATAATTCTAAGCGAGGGATTGTGACGCGCGCGACTCGCGAACGCGAACTTTTCGAATCATCGCGTTTGAGTGGCGCCACCTTTGTCTTTGCCAATACGAGAGAGACGCGCACCTCACTCACGTTGTTTATAACCCGGATATAAACTACCGCACCAAGAGCGAGTTGTGAGCCGTCCGAAAATCCGTGCAATTCCACTGTCTTAGTCATACTTTGTCTTTGCCGATACGAGAGAGACGCGCACCTCACTCACGTTGTTCATAACCCGGATATAAACTACCGCACCAAAAGCGAGTTGTGAGGCGTCCGAAAATCCGTGCAATTCCACTGTCTTAGTGGTCGAAGAAAGTCTGAGCCACCTTGGCACTGATAGAGCCGAAACTTGAGGGAGTTGCTCGAGATACCCTCTCCACCGTATCGCGAAATCATCAGGGAGCTCGTCGTCCCATCCGATTTGTATTGTCCACAGTTCTTACATTCTTAGCCCGGATTACTATCGGCGCAAGCCAACCAAGCGGATCAAAACATTGCGCGATTCTCGATAGCACTGTGTGCTTAGATAACGCGGACATTTCACTTGTCACTCTCGACGTAAAGACAAACGAGTCTGTATTCGGTTGCCACGTGAGTCCAAGAGCGTGGAACAGCGGTTCTTCTTCGAAGGATTTGGACTGAATCGTAGCGCGTTGAGATTCGGGAATGTCGTTAAGAATCTCCTCATGATTGGCGATCCACTGTTGCAGAGGGAAACTGCCCGCCATGAGGAGGTCACGAGTCTGTCGAACCTTTTCTTGAGCTTCTTCGACGGTGTTACCGCCTGAATCTATGTTATCAACGTACGTTTCGTTGAGAATTACTGGAACGGCGAGGGGAAACCGATGTCCTTCGTCCTCGGCCAGTTGTCTCAACGTTCGAATGACCAGGTACGGAGCTGAACCGAGTCCATACGTGATTTTATTCATCTGATACGCAGTTACGGGTGAATCTGGAGTAGGTCTCCACAGTATTCTTTGAAGATCACGAGCTTCTGGAACTACGAGAATTTATCGAAACATCTTCACGATGTCTGTAGAAAATACGAACGGATGTACACGCCATCGGAGGATGACGTCGACGAGGTCAACGAGTACCTTTGGTCCAGTATGGAGACAGTCGTTGAGCGAAAGACCCGTGTTCGTTTTATGTGAAGCGTTGAAGACAACTCGAAGCTTCGTCGTCGAGCTGCTCTCTCGGAGAACACCGTGATGGGGAAGGTAGAAGTGCCGTGCTGGCTCCGCGTCAGTTGAGCACTTGGTCATATGTCCTTGCTCCTCGTAGACCTTGAGGAATTGAGAGTAGGCTGCGTAGAGTTCAGGTTCCTTGCTGAACCGGGTCTCAAGATGCGTAAGTAAACGAAGGGCTGAGGCATACGAATCGCCAAGCTCTTCGAGGGAGCGGCGAAGAGGCAGTCGCACTATGTATTTCCCCTTGGCATCTCTCGTGCAGGTTTCGCGGTAGTGATTCTCACACTCAGCTTCGTCCGCTGAGAGTTCTCGAGCGTCGTTGACAAACTCTTCTTCCTGGACAGCGAATCGCCTGACGAGGTCGACAAGTTCTCTGTCGACGGAACAGTGAAAGCTGCGGCAACTCGAAGATGTGTGTGGATTTGCAGGACCAGATACTATCCATCCGAGGACAGTTTTTTATGCAATCGGATCATCTGGTGAGCCTTTGATGAGACCTTCTTCGAGAATCTGAGCATGAAGGCTAACACCGAGAATCAAGTCGATTTTCCTAGGCTGCAGGAAATCTGGATCTGCTAGTTAAAGACCGTTAAGATGTTCCCAACGCTGCCTATTAACTGCCTGCGTCGAAAGATAACCCTTAAGTCGCGGAAGCACGAGTGCATCTACCGTACATGAAAACGACGAAGTGCGGGAGCACAATTTCAACCGAACTTCTCCGTTGGTCGATTGAGAACCGCGATCACCGAACGACACGACCGAAATTGAAGCACGCGCGCGAGAAAGTCTGAGTCTCTGTACGAGATTTTAATTGACTAGCGAAACTTGTGAACCTTGGTCTATTAGAGCACGAGCTTCATACACTTCACCGTTACGCATGATAATGTTCACGACCGCGGTAGCTAGTAAGTCCGAGGAACTACCGATGAGAGGTTCGGCCTGGGTCACGGATTTGACCGAAGCTTGCTGAGAAACCGCTGCTGACTGAGTAGTCGTCGGCATTGCACTTGTTGTTGGGGTAGACTCCCTTAAGTGCAACTAAGTATGATGTCGAAAACCGCAGGATTTGCATCTCCCTTTCACGCGACAGTCTTTGACTACTCAGACTACCTAAGCAGTTGAAACACAGTTTGTTTTGCGTAACAATGACTCGTCGTTGCTCAGCTGTCTTATGTTGATACTCTGGGCAAGCTGCAATGAGATGAGAGTTCGAACAAAGAGGGCACTTTGCTTGCATTGTTGCAGCGACGTGATGTGTCCTTGCTCCCGAAGCTTGAGGCTTGGACTTCGTCTTGTCCGTCGATGAAGATCCAGTAGCACGTTCGAATGCCTGAAGAGAGCGTATCCGACCCGTTAAAAACGCTCTGAGTTCTTTCCACGTAGGAGGATCGGTACTTGTACCAACCTCGCGTTCCCATTCCTTCACCGAAGCTGGATCGAGTTTGCGAACGACGAGATGAACGATGAGATCGTCCCACTCCTTGACTGGTCAGTCGATTGCTTCAAGGGCATTGAGTGCTTGCGTTATTTCACAAGCCAGCTTCTCGATTTCGACAGCGGATTCTTGTGTTACTTTCGGAGCTGCGAATAATGCCGAAATGTATGTATCCACCAGAACGCCTTTTTTGCGTAATATTCCACGAGATATTCCCAGGCTCGTTGAAAATTTTCACTGGTCACGGAGATGTTCTGTAGACGTTGAGCTGCGACACCCGTAAGACTCAACTTCAAGTATTGAATCTTCTCGACGAGCGTAAGCTCTGTACTTGAACCGACGAGTGAGGTAAACAAGTCGCGAAAATTCGACCATTCGCAGAGATCTCCTCCGAATTTCGGTAGGTCAATACGAGGTAACCTACGAGTATGAGACGCGCGCTCTTGCTCATGATGATAGACCGAAGCGACAACAAAGGCAGAGCTTATCGCAGGAGCTTGGGGCATAGTTCATCGTAGATGAGCGCCATATCCTCTTCGTTTAGGAACAACTCTTCAGCAGCTGCGTAGAGGTTGTCCTTGAAGTAGGGATGGTCGTTTAACTCCTTCTGCACTTCGTCAGTCGACTCCGCGCGAATCCTCATCAAGTCAAGATGATTTGATTGAATATTTCCCCAGTTTGCTTTGAGTGCTTTTATCCGAGCCTGCACACGTTGTTTTGTCATCTGTCTCGTTCCTATTTTCTTTAGATTTTCCGTTGCTCGACCGATCAAGCAATGAAGCTCTATTTGGTGGTCGAGGTAGGGACGTGGAGGAGGAACGTTAGACATAGCAAATAGAGATTAACGATCACAGCATACCAATTATGTCGAACGTGTATCGGTTTGCGACCCGAGCTAAGTAGAGCTAAGCCGAATCCGAATTTGAACTTCGCGAGTCGGTTACTCTTATAACGACGCGAACAGATTTGATCCAGAAAATAACGTCTTTCGGCAATGTCTTTCACCGTATGCACTAACGAAAATTGTTTTCGATCACGAACATTAACACGCTTGGTACACCTTACGCCGATATTCACACGCGCACAAGAACAACGTCCACCGAAAAGCCTCGCTGTGTAACGTCCGAATAGCGAGACTTAAAACCCGTGTTTGGCGCACAATTTACCGAAATAATCACCAAGTTTGCACCCAAATCATTCGGCTCGAACGACCAAATGCTTTGTATGTAGTTGAAGGATGATTTGGAGTGTGGGATGTGTAGGAGGTTTTTGTTTTTTCAAATAACGACGCATATCGTAGCTTTACCGGAATCGTTTATTGTATGTACAGCGTGAAACGTGACCGAAATTGAACTGACTCATCGAGTCGAAGATACAGATTCTCAGTATACGGACACTAATACTGCGAAGGATTTCCCTAACAGTTATAGGCATAAGAAGCGGATTAGGGATGAAAACAGTGTGCGCAAATATTAGTAGACTAAGTATTAGTAGACTCGAGAGCGTAGAGCGGTATCATTACATTCAAAGGGACTCGACGTCAAACTATTATATAGAAATTCACAGCTGTGAGCAATCTTGCTGATACATTAAACTAAACATACTAAACACAAATCTGTTCGAGTTTGTTTGTCAGAGTAATTCACAATAATGAGGGCCTTTTTTTCTTAAAAGTAACAATCCTGGAAGTTAGGGGCCGGGCGGATAAATTTCGGAGTTTTTATAGTAATTATATAGTAATAAACTCTAGCAAGAATGACGTCAGAACTTCGTTAAGGAGACTGGAGAGGTTTGAAGTTTTGAAAAAATCCAATTTCTGTTTTTTACTTAGTTTGATAGTGTGATTCTTTAAGAAAATTTTCCGTTTGATTTTTGAAAACAATCGAAAAATTGAGGTCAGGAGAGCAAAAACAGTGGAACAGATCGTGATTTAGAGACATTGTTCGGCTACTAACGTTGGATAGCTTATGCTATTGACCTAGGCACCATGTATGTAGGATATTTTCACACACAAACATGCCAATAAAGCCTATTGAAAGTACAAATCCATTGAATTTATCAGTACCCTTGATATTCGCAATCAAACTCACGTAACGTATACCAATTTCAAACCTCTCCAGTCGCCTTAATTTCAATCCACTATTCAAGTTAGAATGTTTTTAGAATGTTTAGAATGTTACCCAGCAATAGTAGATTACGTGGCAAGGGAAAACCGAGCGATTGCAAACGAGCGTGGAGATGGTTACACGCCAGTGCAGCCATCTACGAGCGAGTGCGCGATCGCGAGGTTTCAGCCCCGCGCCGCGTATACTATTTTTCTCACACCCGGTCGCAAAATGCCACTTTTCATACCTCTTGAGCGGGCGCAAAACAGATCTTTTCGGCCCTCGGGCGTAAAAGTCCTTTGCGCCCGCTATTTTCCTGCCCTTGGGCGCAAAGTGCCGTTTTGCGCCCGCTCACTCGGTCTGAAAAGGGGCATTTCTGCAGACCAGGTGTTGAGAAAAAAATCGTGTGCATCACGGGCGCAACGCTATTTTGGCGAGTGTGATTGCAGTACACTCGCCTTCGGCTCGTGCTGCAAATTTCACACTCGGAAAATAGTGCTTTGCGCCCTTGATACACAATGTACTATTTCACCATGAGAGCTTCGGAAACGGGGGGTTTCGTAGCCTGCGATGCGGGTTTATCATAAGAGGCTTGGAAACCCTAGGGTTTCTAAAGTAGTTTCGTACCCGCTGGCCTGCATACGGCCATTTTCGCCACGCTTCGCAGGCTACGAAACCCCCCGTTTTCGGAGCTCGTATGGTGAAAACACAGATTGCAGGGCCATTACTGGTTACTGGAACTGGAACTCTGCTTTTCATACAGAGATGTGTTCTCATCTTTATCAGACTGAACTACAGCGCTTGCATAGAAGTCATCAAGTTTGGATGACGAAAAGCATTTATTCTGAAATAAATATTACTGTATTATTGGTATACAACTCTTATGCAATACGTTACATTAATTAATACTTAAGATTAGTTCAGGAAAATTATATTTGCCTGAAATTTTACTGTGATTACTCACTGCTGATGTTTCACGTTGGAAATAAATTGCTGCGTCTTCATTGAATACATCCGACATTCCGTCATCACCAACGATTCCACCTGTGTAGCAATCTTCTACAGTATCAGCATTCTTATTATCAGTCTTGATATCTGTGAGCTCTTCGTGTTTCACACCTGCCGATGAACTACCTCCTGAAGATTCAACCTGTATAATATAAATTATGCACACATTGTCATAAACACTAAAACTTGACATAAAAATCTTGCGGGGTGTGATATATTGATTACAACTACAGAGCAGTTGACATGTCAATTAAACATTATTTTTAAAGAAAGGGGTTGTTATTTAGGTGTCACACGTCAATAACATTATTTCAAATAGATAAATAAAATTCAACTTACCAAACTTATTGCCTGCGATACTCGTTTGGAATGGTCGGCTGAGACAATATTATCAACGTCGGTCAGTTTTTCGATTATTCCGGTCAGGCGACTGTCTATTTCTGGCAAGCCTAAAATAAACCAAATTGGTATTGGAATTTGAATAGAATTTTTTTCATATCTTCACATCAGGATCATTGGAGCCAGTTTTATGTTTTATTTTTTTAACAAAATAGCTCAATGGATTTCCAACGAAACAGATGGGAATGTGCAAGGAAATTGACTTACTTTTCGAGCAGCTGAGAACAGTTTCTAAGCTTCCTACTTTGAATGACAATTTTTCGACTTGCTGGCGCAATTTATTATTCTCCATTTTTAAGACAGTAATTTTATCTGCCAACTGCACTTTGGATTTTTTATTTAGCGGCTCTGCGTCTGATAATGATCCCTCGTCGGATTCATCAGAAGGTACACTACGCCACTGGAATTTCATAATTATTCTCACTTAATATTTTATACTATGCAAAATTACGAGTGTGAGTCGTGTGATTGAAAAAAATCGCTTACCAAGTCATCAACAAGCAGATCTTCTTCTGACTCTTTGATTTGCTGCAAAATCTCGTTTGACCTTTTCAGTGCATTGACTTTTTTTTGGTCTTGTGCTTGATTAAGCAAAGCATTATATTAGAATAGCCCTGATATTTAGCCCTTTCGAGAAAGCACGAAATATATTTATCTAAATATCGCTGTTTTTCGTCTAAAAACCTGTTTCTGCGGTAGTTTTAGCGGATGAGTTGATGGAAAATAAAAAGAAGGTTCGAAAAGCTTAGAGTTTTTTTACATACTGAACGTATTTTTTCAAATTTTTATTGTAACGCTGAAGATACGATAAAATGCGCATAAAAATGTTATCCTAAAAATTGGATACCGCATTCCTCGTCAATGGCACGTCTTATTAGGCTAACAATGAAACTGGGTGTGTTCACCAAACATTTTTTCAATTGCACCAAGCTCTTTTGTAACTCATCTATTTCAGACAAAATTAAGTGCTAATTTAGTACTATTGGTATTGCTGGTGGGGGGGAGAGGGGGGGGGGAGCGTATTATCAAGCTACCCCGGGCGTCGACAATTCCTTGTGGCAGCGTTCTTTATTTATATTCACCTTCGTAGTAGTTGATTTCGTTTTCCGATCGTGAGTACCAACAGACGTTCTCTTCATTATTTTTTTCCGGTCTTCTTTTGAAGTGCTCGCCTGATCAAACTTTTCTATGGAATGTAACTGTTCATGCATCGTTATCCAGCCCAGCAACACGAAAACAAGGGCACACGTTGAGTTGAAAATAATTCTAAAAAAAAATAGGCCAAAACTACACGTATCGCATGCAAATATCTTCAGGCAAGCTTTTTATTGCAATGTCGAGTAGGTATCGGTATACCGATCGAGAGAAATAGTAAACAGAACAGAATCCGCATGCTGTTTGGCTGAAAAATTATGGGCCTGTTGGATAACATAGAAGCACAGAAAGTAGAGTTGTTGGCGTATACATAGTTGCGCTACCGCCCTCGTGTCTCGCTTAAGCCTCGCTATAGACAGCGCTGACGGTCGTATGGGTGCAAAAATTTCACGCACACTCGTATCGTGCACGTATGTTATCTAACTGCCCTATAGTACGGCCACGTTTTTCATGGCGGAATTTTTTTCCTAATAAACTTTCTTGAAATACTTACCACCTAATGCAATAACTTGTGCGGCAATTGTTTGCCAGTGTTCCTCTTTCAGTGTTTTTATTTTATTTTTCAGGCTTCGAGCACTTGTAATTTCACAGTTCGGCCACAAGATGTCAATTTCGGTCCTTTCATGTTTGTGTTTATCGAATTCTTCATCAGTCAGGTCCTGCTGAAGCCACGATTGAAACCCCACTGCTAGCGAGCAGCTCTCGTTAATAAACTTGAGGAGTAAACACTTTTCGTTGTCCATAATAGTCGTGTTGTAAACAACAAAAATTCGACGATACGACTACCACCGGCTAGGCACGTGGCGCAATGGAACTGCACACCACAGAATTAATAACGGGTAGAGTACAGTTGATTGATCAAAGTTCTCGTGAGGAGAATTATATTCACTGATCCTCAATGCACTCAATGATGTTAAACTACGTTGGTAAACAATCTTCGTATCATAATAAAGGACCACTCGTGTGTCGCCAACCGTCACCTCACCACTACAAGCTTATGTGAAGCATCGTACACACTGACTCGCGTGTGTCGCAGGCGCTCTGCAGTGACGCGCGCGCTTCTAGACCAATGGTATTACAGAATTTCAAACAATAAACCAATTGCGAACGCAGATACCCGGTCAAGCAGACTATGCGAGTGCGCGTAGTTCTGTGTGCATACGTATGCGAGCGCCACTGTATGCGATACTCGACTCTCATCAGCCTATAATCAAAACTCTTTGGCACGTGGCCTAGCTTGAACTGAACAGGAAAGAAGAAAAAGAAATCGAAACTCTCGCACCAATAAAAATATAATATATAAAGGACTGTCTCTACTGGTACAGTCGTAGGAATTAAATCTTTAACTATTATTTTAAACTATCATATCGCGTGTATAATGACATGAGGACTATGGAGTAAGCGCCATTATACGACTTTTTGCCGTTCATAACGGCAAAAGGTCATATGTATATTTTTTTTTATTGTATTTGGGATAAAAACCCGAAGATTCGTTCATAAACGTTGAAATTTAATATTGGGTCAATTAAAAGCAGAATCGCGTAACCGCCAATATTTTTTTTTTAATTTGGCGTTTACGACCTTCTGCTTTTAACAACGAATATTTTTTATCGAATTTTTCGAAACGGTCGTTTTTCCAATTTATCTTCGCATTTCAGGTGTTTCTGAGACTTTGGTTCCGGAGTGAAGAATGAAAAAAAATGGCGCTTACGATCGACCTTCTGCTTTTAACTTGGTATTTTTTTTCCATGAATTTTTGAAACGTCGTCGATTTCGATTTTTCTTTGCGTTTCACGAGTTTTTACAGCTATTTGGAAAAACCATGAAAAATTGAAAAAAAAAACAATGGCGCTTAAGACGTTTTGCCTTTACGTTGTTTTTTAATTTTCCTTATAAATTATAGTAACCGAATGACGTATCCGCCAAACTTATGACCTTTTGCACTTACATTTTTGATCTCGTAATTGCAATTGATCTATACGTTTCCAACGTTTTCAGAGCGAATGGCGTGAAAAAAAAAAAAATTACACGACCTTTTGCCATTAGACCCGCGAATATTTATTTAAGGTCAAATGAAAGGCGTAATCAGTCGTTCTCTCTCGCTCTCTCGCTCTCTCGTACTCACATCAGGGTCACACGCGCCTTTGATTTTACCTTAAGGATGTATATTGCCTGTACATTATTCTCAACCAAAAGTGACTTTCGTCGACAATATTTGATAGCTCGAGATGAAATAAAAATCTGAAAAAAATCAACCACAATCAAGACGATAAGAGATTAATGTTGAATAATAATAATTCCTAAAAGTTATCAACAAATTGTTGAAACAAAACAATGTTCAACAAATTTTCACGGAACTTTGATTTTTTTTTTACGTGAAATGAATTGCTTGATTTTTCTGAATACACATGATTTCTCTAATTATCTCCCTTTTTTTAAATTTCCGTTATCAAAGATTTTCAAATTTAAAAAAATTAAGAAAACATCGTGAATTTTGGATATATTGTTTCCGTACAAATGATGTAGATTACAATTACGAAATTCCCGGAGCGTGGAGCGAATATTTTCGTGGGTATCTACAGCCTTTACAAATTTTCGAAAACAAGAATTTAAAAGAAAAGATAAAAGTTTTATAAAATTCCTGTGTATTCAGAAAAATCCAGAAATTCATTAAAAAAAAATCAACGTTCCCTGAAAATTTCTTGAACAATGTATTGTTTATACAATTTTCATGATAACTTTTGGGCATGATTATTATTCAAAATCAATCTCTTATCGTCTTTAGTGTGGTTGATTTTTTCAGATTTTTATCTTATCTCAAAGTATTCAAAATTGTCGACGAAAGTCACTTTTGGTTGAGAATGTACAGCCAATACATCCTTCAATCTATTCAGCTTCTTCTTGATAAAATTTACCTGCAACTACATACTTAAGGGGAAATCTAAAGTGATTTTTCGAGTAACAGCGCCACCATCGGGAGATGGCGCAACTACCATCTATTGGGAGATAGAGTGGTTACAAGTCACCGCTCTACCTTTACCCCTCCGTCGGTATTGCAGTTTTCTGATGCAAGTCGATAATATTTTCGTCGGTATTGCAGTTTTCCACTGAATCCGATAATATTTTTGTCCCCTTTTTCTGAAATCGTGTGTTTTCACACACCTATTCGAGCATTAGCTTGCAATATTCATAATAATATAGATTATTATTATGCAGTAGTTTTACTACTGTAGTTACGAGTATCTCTACTCTTCGTCGCTGTATAAACAGCTTATGCAATACCAAAATTGATAATTGCCTAACATTTATAATAAATTTCAATCACTTGAACAAATTATAAAAAAATCGTCACATTTTCTAATCAAGTTAGAGAACTGCGTCTTACCACAGAAGTTGCGAGTATCTCTACTCTTTGTCGCTGTATTTCTACAGCTAGTGCAGTACCAAAATTGATAATTGCCTTACATTTATAATAAATTTAAATTATTGGAAAACGATTATAAAAAATCGACACATTTTTCCAGTCAAGTTCGAGGACTTGAAAGAGTTCTGCAGTGTTTTACGACAGGAGTTGCAAGTATTTCTACTCTTCGTCGCTGTATTTCTACAGCTCGTGCAATACCGAAACGGATAATTGCTTTGCATTTATAATCAATTTCAATTATTTGAAACACTCATAGATACTCGTTATATTTGTGCAGTCGAGTTACAGGACTTAGCCAAACTGATATTTACACAGCTCATATCCACAGTATTGTTACTACAGATAAAATAATGATACAGATTATTATACAGTAGTTTTACTACTGTTGTTACGAGTATTTCTACCCTTTTCCGCTGTATTTCTACAGCTCGTGCAACACCAAAACTGATATTTACACAGCTCATATTCGTAGTATTGTCACTACAGATAAAATAATAATCGCTGTGGCTATTCGCACGACAACGTGACTGGCATCCATCCACGCTAGAGTCACGGAGGCTTTTCCCGTGCCTACAGCACGATCGTTGGATTCACGGGGAAAATCCAACGTAACCGCAGGGCTGTAGTCACGGGCCGGAAAAACGGGGGCATCGAGATACGGGGCCAGAAGTCAGGGGGGCAGAAGTCACGTGGCTTCGAGTCACGGGTATAAAAGTCACGTGGCTTCCAGAGACCCGGGTCTTCGAGTCACGGGGCTCTTGGAGTTACGTGGCTTTCAAAGACACGGGGCTCTTGGAGTCACGTGGCTTTCAAAGACACGGGGCTCTTGGAGTCACGAGGCTAGAAGTCACGTGGCTCTTGGAATTCCGTGGCTTTCAAAGACACGGGGCTCTTAGAGTCACGGGGCTAGAAGTCACGGGGCTCTTGGAGTTACGTGGCTTTTAAAGACACGGGGCTCTTGGAGTCACGGGGCTAGACGTCACGTGGCTCTTGGAATTACGTGGCTTTCAAAGACACGGGGCTCTTGGAGTCACGGGGCTAGAAGTCACGGGGCTAGAAGTCACGGGGCTCTTGGAGTTACGTGGCTTTTAAAGACACGGGGCTCTTGGAGTCACGGGGCTAGACGTCACGTGGCTCTTGGAATTACGTGGCTTTCAAAGACACGGGGCTCTTGGAGTTACGTGGCTTTCGAAGACACGGGGCTCTTGGAGTCACGGGGCTAGAAGTCACGTGGCTCTTGGAGTTACGTGGCTTTCAAAGACACGGGGCTCTTGGAGTCACGGGGCTAGAAGTCACGTGGCTTCCACAGACCTGGGTCTTCGAGTCACGGGCCAGAATTCATGTGGCTTGGACTCACGGGTCTAAAAGTCACGTGGCTCCCAGAGACCCGGGTCTTCGAGTCGCGTGGCTTGGAGTCACGGGACTCTTGGAGTTACAGGGCTCTTGGAGTTACGTGGTTCTCGGAGACACGTGGTTTCGAGTGACGTGGCTCTCGAAGACACGGGGCTTAGAGTCAAGGGGCCAGAAGTCACGTGAAACTCGCTCGGCAAAAGTCCCTAGCCCTGAGTCGGTATCCCTAGCGTTCGGTGTTCGACCATACCCTGTTCAAGCTAACTTGATTCGGTTCGAACTCGAGAATAGCGCGCGTAAAATTTGATAAACGCATTTTGTAGACGGAGCGGAACGGAGGAACAAGAACAACGAATTCTGCTCGTGCAGGAATTATTCTGCGAATATTAGCCAACAATGTAATTTTGATATTAGGCGCTCTATTCAAGAAAATTAGTGAATCGTGTTAATAAATGGAGTTGCGGGAAAATTGGATCAGGTAAGAAAGTTGATTTAGTCAATTGATCAACAAATTTCATTAAGTAATGTCAGGTTCGACTAGTAATCAATTTATTATGAATCAAGCAATTTTCCAGATATTTTTGTATCGTCGAGGCTCATCGAGGGACTTGACTCCGGTGACCTGCTTCGCCGCGGCTGATTGTATCGTCGAGGCTTATTGAGGAACTTGACTCCAGAAACCTGCTTCACTGCGGCTTGATTGTATCGTCGAGCACGTTGAGGCATCAAATATTAACACGATTCACTAATTTTCTTGAGTAGAGCGCCTAATAATTAAAACTACATTGTTGGTTAATATTCGCAGAATAATTCCTGCACGAGCAGAATAATTCCAGCACCTTCAAATTTTACGCGCGCTATTCTCGAGTTCGAACCGAATCATGTTAGCTTGAACAGGGTATGGTCGAACCACGTCGAACACCGAACGCTAGGGATACCAACTTAGGGCTAGGGACTTTTTCCGAGCGAGTTTCAGGTGGCACCCCCGAAGCGTTCGCCTTCCACGAATAGTCACAGTATGTGATATGCCTGGCCATATCCGGCTAACTTGTTGCTGCGCAGAGACCGATTTCCACCGATTTTTGGTCCCTGCGCAGAAACCAGGCATATCTGAATATGTCTGCTGAAAATGTAGTTGTAACAAGACATATAAGTCATAAAATTCATCGTCAGACTTATCATGAATCTTCATCAAATACATAAGCAAGAACAATGTTTTACGTTACATATGGCATAACATAACATAACATTCGATACCCATGTATCTCTACAGATTTCCTATTTTAGGTAGAGAAAGAAATTATGCTGTGATCTGCACCCGGATGTATAACTATTAATAAATCAATAAAAGTACAGACATTGTTTGATAATTCAATATTTTAATTTTTCATAAGTGAATTTTAATTCTTAGGATAATTGTGTACATAATAATAATACAAAATTGAAAATGAAATGGCTGCACTAAAAAAGGAGATGCGATTCTTAAAGCAATTTTTATAGTGTCTTGGTATGTATGATACATACTCCGTAACCTGCCACACTACATCTTGCAGCTCGGGCAGAACCATTGCTTGGCTTTCGGCGCCTTCTTCAAATTGACGCAGCCGTAGTGGTACCACGAGACGCACGCGTCGCAGAAAATACTACTATCGGTCAGGCTCTTCTGACAAGTTTTGCAACGCCAATCGGCCATATCTTTTTTTTTCTGTATCAGCTTCTGTAACTTTTGAAAAGCACGTTTTTGAAGATATTGCCTCGGCACTTCCAAATCCACTTCATCCGCAACGATGGAATCTGGAAGGCCTTCTTCATTTGAGGGTATATCGGCTTCTCTTATTATATACTCTCCACTTAAAGCGTTTCTGATCATCTCCTCGTCCGATATTATCCATTGGAGAATCATTCTCGCCTGGACAACCGGCCGTTGTGCCACAAAACTGACCGGTCCTTTATTGATTGGCAGACCGATGGCCATCAAGACCCTACCTCGCGGACGCCCCTTTGTCTTACAATCTGGCAGTACAATTTCTGTCAAACTTGCGGATTGGCTGGCTTCAGTAGATGTTATAGTGATCGATGGTTTTTTGTTATCTGGAAGTTCCTGTTTGTTTTCATCGATTGATTTATCGCCTGCTGCGTACGTCAATTCTAGCAGGTCTGTCGGGGATCCATCAGCTACGGTGAGATCCACAGTTTGAAGGCCACCGGCAGCAGAGTCTTCTGCTTCTACATGTGACTCCTACGAACCAGAAACAATTCAGTGAGCACAGTAATTCACAGTCAACAGGAACAGAGAATAGGAATGAAATACTTACGTCTGTCTGTCCTGTTGAAGGTTTTGCGTTATTTGGAAGTTCCTGCTTGTTTTCATCGATTGATATGTTGCCTGCTGCATACGTCAATTCCAGCAGATCTGTCGGGGATCCATCAGCTATGGTGAGATCCACAGTTTGAAGGCTACCGGCAGCAGAGTCTTCTGCTTCTGCATGTGACTCCTATGAATCAGAAGCAATTCAGTCAGCACAATAATTCAGTCATCAACAGGAACAGAGAATAGGAATGAAATACTCACGTCTGTCTGTCCTGTTGAAGGTATTTCATCATGACTGGTTGTAGCGTGTTTCAATAGTTCGAGTACAGCTGTCAGTGATTCGGACATGGCAGTTGGTTCAGTTTGTTCCACCGATTGCGATTCACTGCCACCACAGTTTCGCGCACGTACTGCCTATGAATGAGAAACAATTCATGAAGTGAAAACAGCAGTTTACAGTGAACAGAAATAACGGAAATCAAGATACTTACACCCGGCTGTCCTGTTAGAGGCTTGTCAGTGTGGTTGTGTTTCAGACAAATTTTGGTGAGTACCAAATACTGTTCATCTGTAGACAGTCGTACCTCTATGAACGCTGGGCAGTTTGTTTTGGCAGATCTAAATTCCAAAAGGAAAAGAATTTTTACAACAACGGATGAAAACAGCGAGTTTCGGACGGGCCCTAAT
>JAEUYN010001325.1:0-133854 GCA_018257835.1 Euura lappo
CCATAGGGTTTATTGTCAGACGGATTGTGCACGACGTACAGGTGAATCGTTCAGAAACAAAAGACAGCCAGAGCATCATCTAGATAATTGTGTATCGCCGCTGTCACTTATAACGAATTTTGATCCAGTCAGCCAGGTCATTCTAGATGAAATGCATCTTCTTCATTGCGGTGCTATGAAGGCCCTCTTAGAAAAGTGGTGGAAGAGAAAGGAACGTATACCTTTGCGTCAGCGCGAACTCTTGCAGGAGTTATTAGATACCTTATCATCTAGCATTCCGAAAGAGTTTCAAAGAAAAAAATTTAATCTAGACGACCGGTCTAACTGGAAAGCGACGCAATATCGGTTTTTTCTGTTGTATTGTGGACCTGTAATTTTGCGTCATGTTTTACCGGAAGATAAATATCGACACTTTCTTCTACTGTCCACGGCATGCCGTGTTCTGTGTAGTGAAGAGCTTGCGGTCAGATATTCGGAGTATGCGGGTAAAATACTCCTGAAGTATTTCAATTTAATGCCAACTATATACGGTCCAGGATCACAGGTGATGAATTGTCACAACCTTATTCATTTGGCCGATGATGTCAAAAAAATGAAAGCTCCCCTCAGTCACTATTCGGCATATCCGTTCGAGAATTGTTTGGGATTAATAAAAAAACTGATACGTACACCAAACAAACCTCTTGTTCAAGTTGCGAGACGTTTGGCCGAACTAGAAGCAGGTCGAGATATGGTAGTGCGACCCCATCCGCTCATAACTGGCTGTGTGCCTAAGAAAAATATCGATATGGATAAAGCTAAGAGGTTGAACAGAAATTATTTCCAGCAAATTGACATTAAAGGTGTCACTGTTAGTATCATAAAACAATCTCACAATAATATCATAGTCAAATTGATGAATGGCGATATTGTAAAAATTCGGGCAATTTTTTGTAGCCACAATAATGCTAAAATCAAAGGAAAGGATATTAAGCTGCGAGGCCTTGTAATGAAAACTATCGGCGATTATTTCACGTATCCATGTGCCTCATCTTTCGTGGGTATCGAACAGGTGAAATTACCGTCGCGCGAGAAAGAAACCATTTTTTCAGTGACCGATATCAAATCGAAGTGCATTCTGCTGGAAACTGGGAACAAAATTTGTTCCATCACACTTCTTCATATGGGAAGTTGAATACACTCGCTAGGAATGACAGAGAAAAAAATCAGTACGGTCGGTAACTTAATTTCGGAACACACTATTACCATCGTCTAATTGAAATAAATAACATAAAACTTCTTCGAATTGCGACAATAGCGACATTAAATACTACAGAATAACAATAATAGACAAAGTATAAAACGACACACTACATACTCCTCAGAGAGGAAATTAATCAAAGCGAACGACTAGTACATTTATAAACTAACTAGAATAAATCCCCAAATTACATTTCAAACAACAATGTTGCTTGGAAACTACGAGGCTGGCAACCGTGATAGTGTACCCTCGAGTCTAAGCCTGTTTACTTCATGCCTGACGCTGTCGTTCCAAACGCGTCTCGGCAGTCGGCGTGTCTCATCGTACCTTGTGTAGTTGTGTTTACCCCTTGGCTGCCGGCTACCACGCAAAATTATTTCGGCTATAAGGTGTTAGCTGTAAGGAACAAACACGTGATCATCACACGGAAGGTAAGTTGAAAAAATTGTAATGTTTTAGCTTCGGCTGGTCGTAATCTTTGCCTATATTTTATAATTGGGTGAATCACTCCACTCGAAAAATACTGAAAAAACAGATTCTTTGCGAAATTCTAAGAATAAAAGTCCTTACCGAAATTTCTGAGACACCCTTAGTTTTCGAGTAAAAAAGGATTCTAGTGAACCAATCTGGGGGCTGATACGAGCTTCAAATAGTGCCGGGTTTTTTGTGTGCACTAAACAGATCCCCCGGCACATCATCGAATGCCGAGAGCTATCAGTCTTATTTTTTTATTTTTTTTTTTTATTGTTGCGTCACCCGGCGCCATCTTTCTTTCGCCGTCCTGGCCCCGCGCTCCGTGGTTCACGAGTTCCAGGTCGACGCGAAGACATTTCCCGTCGTCCTGGCCCCGCGCTCCGTGGTTAACGAGTTCCAGGTCGACGCGAGGACATTTCCCGCCGTCCTGGCCACGCGCTCCATGGTTTACGAGTTCCAGGTCGACGCGGAGACATTTCCCGCCGTCCTGGCCCCGCGCTCCATGGTTCACGAGTTCCAGGTCGACGCGAGGACATTTCCCGCCGTCCTGGCCCCGCGCTCCATGGCTTACGAGTCCCAGGTCGACGCGGAGACATTTCCCGCCGTCCTGGCCCCGCGCTCCATGGCTTACGAGTCCCAGGTCGACGCGGAGACATTTCCCGCCCGCGCTCCATGGTTCACGAGTTCCAGGTCGACGCGAAGACATTTCCCGTCGTCCTGGCCCCACGCTCCGTGGTTAACGAGTTCCAGGTCGACGCGAGGACATTTCCCGCCGTCCTGGCCCCGCGCTCCGTGGTTCACGAGTCCTAGGTCGACGCGTATACGTCACTCGGCGCCATCTTTCTCTCGCCGTCCTGGCCCCGCGCTCCGTGGTTAACGAGTTCCAGGTCGACGCGAGGACGTTCCCGCCGTCCTGGCGCGCTCCATGGTTCACGAGTTCCAGGTCGACGCGAAGACATTTTCCGTCGTCCTGGCCCACATCGTGGTTAGCGAGTTCCGGTCGACGCGAGGACATTCCCGCCGTCCTGGCCACGCGCTCCATGGTTTGAGTTCCAGGTCGACGCGGAGACATTCCGCCCGTCCTGGCTCCTTCCCCTGGTTTACGAGTCCCAGGTCGACGCGGATGCGTCACCAGCGCCATCTTTCTCTCGCCGTCCTGGCCCCCGCGCTCCGTGGTTAACGGGTTCAGGTCGACGCGAGGACATTCCCGCCGTCCTGGCCACGCGCTCCATGGTTTACGAGTTCCAGGTCGACGCGGAACGCATTTCCCGCCGTCCTGGCCCCGCGCTCCATGGTTCCCCGAGTTCCAGGTCGACGCGAGGGCATTCCGCCGTCCTGGCCCCGCGCTCCGTGGTTCACGAGTTCCAGGTCGACGCGAAGACATTTCCCGTCGTCCTGGCCCCACGCTCCGTGGTTAACGAGTTCCAGGTCGACGCGAGGACATTTCCCGCCGTCCTGGCCCCGCGCTCCGTGGTTCACGAGTCCTAGGTCGACGCGTATACGTCACTCGGCGCCATCTTTCTCTCGCCGTCCTGGCCCCGCGCTCCGTGGTTAACGAGTTCCAGGTCGACGCGAGGACATTTCCCGCCGTCCTGGCCCCGCGCTCCATGGTTCACGAGTTCCAGGTCGACGCGAAGACATTTCCCGTCGTTCTGGCCCCACGCTCCGTGGTTAACGAGTTCCAGGTCGACGCGAGGACATTTCCCGCCGTCCTGGCCACGCGCTCCATGGTTCACGAGTTCCAGGTCGACGCGAAGACATTTCCCGCCGTCCACTGGCTCCGCGCTCCTGGTTTACGAGTCCCAGGTCGACGGATGCGTCGCAACGCCATCTTTCTCTCGCCGTCCTGGCCCCACGCTCCGTGGTTAACGAGTTCCAGGTCGACGCGAGGACATTTCCCGCCGTCCTGGCCACGCGCTCCATGGTTTACGAGTTCCAGGTCGACGCGGAGACATTTCCCGCCGTCCTGGCTCCGCGCTCCCTGGTTTACGAGTCCCAGGTCGACGCGGATGCGTCACCCGGCGCCATCTTTCTCTCGCCGTCCTGGCCCCGCGCTCCGTGGTTAACGAGTTCCAGGTCGACGCGAGGACATTTCCCGCCGTCCTGGCCACGCGCTCCATGGTTTACGAGTTCCAGGTCGACGCGGAGACATTTCCCGCCGTCCTGGCCCCGCGCTCCATGGTTCACGAGTTCCAGGTCGACGCGAGGACATTTCCCGCCGTCCTGGCCCCGCGCTCCATGGCTTACGAGTCCCAGGTCGACGCGGAGACATTTCCCGCCGTCCTGGCCCCACGCTCCGTGGTTAACGAGTTCCAGGTCGACGCGAGGACATTTCCCGCCGTCCTGGCCCCGCGCTCCGTGGTTCACGAGTCCTAGGTCGACGCGTATACGTCACTCGGCGCCATCTTTCTCTCGCCGTCCTGGCCCCGCGCTCCGTGGTTAACGAGTTCCAGGTCGACGCGAGGACATTTCCCGCCGTCCTGGCTTTACGCTCCATGGTTCACGAGTTCCAGGTCGACGCGAAGACATTTCCGTCATTTGGCGCTCCGTGGTTAACGAGTTCCAGGTCGACGCGAGGACATTTCCCGTCGTCCTGGCCCCACGCTCCGTGGTTAACGAGTTCCAGGTCGACGCGGAGACATTTCCCGCCGTCCTGGCTCCGCGCTCCCTGGTTTACGAGTCCCAGGTCGACGCGGATGCGTCACCCGGCGCCATCTTTCTCTCGCCGTCCTGGCCCCGCGCTCCGTGGTTAACGAGTTCCAGGTCGACGCGAGGACATTTCCCGTCGTCCTGGCCCCACGCTCCGTGGTTAACGAGTTCCAGGTCGACGCGGAGACATTTCCCGCCGTCCTGGCTCCGCGCTCCCTGGTTTACGAGTCCCAGGTCGACGCGGATGCGTCATAACGCCATCTTTCTCTCGCCGTCTGGCTACGCTCCGTGGTTAACGGTTCAAGTTAAACGCGAGGACATTTCCGCCGTCCTGGCCACGCGCTCCATGGTTTACGAGTTCAGGTCGACGCGGAGACATTTCCCCGCCGTCCTGGCCCCGCGCTCCATGGTTCACGAGTTCCAGGTCGACGCGAGGACATTTCCCGCCGTCCTGGCCCCGCGCTCCATGGCTTACGAGTCCCAGGTCGACGCGGAGACATTTCCCGCCGTCCTGGCCCCGCGCTCCATGGCTTACGAGTCCCAGGTCGACGCGGAGACATTTCCCGCCCGCGCTCCATGGTTCACGAGTTCCAGGTCGACGCGAAGACATTTCCCGTCGTCCTGGCCCCACGCTCCGTGGTTAACGAGTTCCAGGTCGACGCGAGGACATTTCCCGCCGTCCTGGCCCCGCGCTCCGTGGTTCACGAGTCCTAGGTCGACGCGTATACGTCACTCGGCGCCATCTTTCTCTCGCCGTCCTGGCCCCGCGCTCCGTGGTTAACGAGTTCCAGGTCGACGCGAGGACATTTCCCGCCGTCCTGGCCCCGCGCTCCATGGTTCACGAGTTCCAGGTCGACGCGAAGACATTTCCCGTCGTCCTGGCCCCACGCTCCGTGGTTAACGAGTTCCAGGTCGACGCGAGGACATTTCCCGCCGTCCTGGCCACGCGCTCCATGGTTTACGAGTTCCAGGTCGACGCGGAGACATTTCCCGCCGTCCTGGCTCCGCGCTCCCTGGTTTACGAGTCCCAGGTCGACGCGGATGCGTCACCCGGCGCCATCTTTCTCTCGCCGTCCTGGCCCCGCGCTCCGTGGTTAACGAGTTCCAGGTCGACGCGAGGACATTTCCCGCCGTCCTGGCCACGCGCTCCGCGGTTCACAAAAGGAAACGTACTGCATTTTCTGCCTTGTAACGCACGAGTCGACGCGAGGCATTTCCCGTCGTTCTTTACGCTCAATGTTAACGAGTTCCAGGTCGACGCGAGGACATTTCCCGCCGTCCTGGCCCCGCGCTCCGTGGTTCACGAGTCCTAGGTCGACGCGGATGCGTCACTCGGCGCCATCTTTCTCTCGCCGTCCTGGCCCCGCGCTCCGTGGTTAACGAGTTCCAGGTCGACGCGAGGACATTTCCCGCCGTCCTGGCCCCGCGCTCCATGGTTCACGAGTTCCAGGTCGACGCGAAGACATTTCCCGTCGTCCTGGCCCCACGCTCCGTGGTTAACGAGTTCCAGGTCGACGCGAGGACATTTCCCGCCGTCCTGGCCCCGCGCTCCATGGTTTACGAGTTCAGGTCGACGCGAAGATTTCCGCCGTCCTGGCCCCCGCGCTCCGTGGTTCACGAGTTCCAGGTCGACGCAGGACATTTCCCGCCGTCCTGGCCACGCGCTCCATGGTTTACGAGTTCCAGGTCGACGCGAAGATATTTCCCGCCGTCCTGGCCCCGCGCTCCGTGGTTCACGAGTTCCAGGTCGACGCGAGGACATTTCCCGCCGTCCTGGCCACGCGCTCCATGGTTTACGAGTTACAGGTCGACGCGGAGACATTTCCCGCCGTCCTGGCTCCGCGCTCCCTGGTTTACGAGTCCCAGGTCGACGCGGATGCGTCACCCGGCGCCATCTTTCTCCCGCCGTCCTGGCCCCGCGCTCCATGGTTCACGAGTTCCAGGTCGACGCGAGGACATTTCCCGCCGTCCTGGCCCCGCGCTCCATGGCTTACGAGTCCCAGGTCGACGCGAGGACATTTCCCGCCGTCCTGTGCATCCATGGTTTACGAGTTACAGGTCGACGCGGAGACATTTCCCGCCGTCCTGGCTCCGCGCTCCCTGGTTTACGAGTCCCAGGTCGACGCGGATGCGTCACCCGGCGCCATCTTTCTCTCGCCGTCCTGGCCCCGCGCTCCATGGTTTACGAGTTCCAGGTCGACGCGAAGATATTTCCCGCCGTCCTGGCCACGCGCTCCATGGTTTACGAGTTCCAGGTCGACGCGAAGACATTTCCCGCCGTCCTGGCCCCGCGCTCCGTAGTTTGCGAGTCCCAAGTCGATGGAAAGTCATTCGCTACTGTCCAGGTTTCCCACTGTCGTGTTATACGAGTTGAAGCTGTTACCAGCCCAAGTTTCTGAATACCAGGTGGACAGGCAACATTTTTCACGATATCCAGGTACCGTGGTTCATTGTCTTATTACGTCAGCAATCGTCTTGATCATTCTTCGATTTCTTATTCTGTTGACGCGTCGCGAATCGAACAAAACAGCATCTCGAAATCGAGTGCAAGAAATTGCCATGCATTATCCAATTGTTCGATCGTTTTTTGTTCAAACAAACATTGCTGTTCGCGTCTCTTCAAGAGAAGTTCATTTAACCTCGTCAAATTCTTGATAATAAAAGCCACAACGATGGTTTTCACGGCGAATGAGTATTGTGACATGATGTTATTGTACGGTGGGTTGGGGCAGAACGCTCTAGCGGCCTCAGCAGAATATGCGGTGCGATTTCCGAATCGGCGGCATCCAACTCCCGGAGTGATCTTGCGACTGATGCATCGTATACGGGAGACGGGAAACGTCGTTCCCAATAGACGCGACGGTAACGCCGTTGGACGCGAACGCTATGCGCGTAATCCGGTATTCGAGGAGTATGTTCTCAATCATGTTGCTGACAATCCGACAACGAGCATCAGGAGTATTGCACGTACATGCAACCGGAGCTACTCTACGATTCAAAGGATTTTGGCAGACGAAGGGCAGCACGCCTATCATTTCACACGGGTACAAGCGTTGAAAGCAGAGGATTACCCACGCCGTCTTGCGTATTGTCGGTGGCTACTGCGTCAAAACGCGCTGGATCCAGATTTTTCGAGGAAGATCCTTTTCACTGACGAGTCGAGTTTTGGCCGCGAAGGAACCTTCAATTACCACAACAACCATTATTGGAGCGACTTCAACCCACGAAAAAAAATGGTCCATTCTTTTCAAAATCGGTTTTCCGTGAACCTGTGGGCAGGAATCGTGAACAACGTTCTGGTAAATCATTTTTACTTATCCTAAATCATATGGGGCGGGGTCGGAATTACCGAAAGCGTAAAATACCGAATTTTTGTGTTACGATTGCTCAATTTACCGAAATTTGAAAATCCCAACACTTAGTATAACAGAACCGTAGAATACCGCACAGCGTAAGTCCGAATAGATAAATGTCCGAAAGAAGACTAAACCGACTGACATAATACCGACAGAAATAAAGACGACTTTTCAACGAATCGAATTCAAATAATCCGAAAGCTCAAAGTTCCGACGTGTCAAACTCCGAAATTTAATGAATTCGAACACTAATAATCGTGGAGTAACAACATTTCTACTAATTTTTCGTTGTTTCGACGACACTCTGTACATAAATCTGGATTTTCGGAATTTTGGTCGCCCGTAACTAAAATTTTCGGAGTCTCGCGGTTCGTAAAATTGACTATTCGGTATTATCTGTCGTTTGCGTACTCTTTCGGTGGAACACCGTGTATGTCAAATGAATTTCGGTACTCCTTGTATTCGGTAATTAGACCATTCTACGATTCTGCCTGTAGTGTATTTGACCGTTCGTTAACACAGTATGAAAATTTGAGTTCGGTATTTTGAAAATCGGTATTTTATACTTTCGGCGCTTTCAATTTTCGGAATTCCGACCCGAACCCAATCATATTTATTCCGGAAAATCAACTTTATCGTACGTCTAGAATGACGAATCAAGTGAACATGAATACGCATTATTCCGGAATTTTATTTCAACCATCGTCCCTCCAGATAGGTCCGTTCGTGCTGCCGGCAAGACTCAATGGCATAACCTACCGAGATTTTCTGCGTGACGAGCTGCCGCTACTCCTGGAAAATTTGCCGTTAGCCATCCGGGAGCAGTTGTGGTTTCAGCAAGACGGAGCTCCAGCTCACACCTCCAGAGTAGCACGCGCAGTTCTGGACCAGAGTTTTCCCGATCGATGGATTGGGATGGGAAGTGCCGTTGAGTGGCCCGCAAGGTCACCTGACCTAACTCCGTTGGACTTTTTTTTGTGGGGCCACCTCAAGGACTACGTTTATCGCGCTGAAATAAATAATGCGGAACAGCTGCAAGGGTTGATCGACGAAGCCTTGGCAACCGTGACGCCTGAAATGATCATGCGAGCCCAGCAGACTTTGATCCGTCGCGCGCGTCTCTGCATCCGAATGCGAGGAGGGCACTTCGAACATCTGCTATAGCTAGGAACGTCACTGCTGCACATCAACTGCGGCAAATCTTAATTATTATTCCGTTGAATTGTTCTTTTTTTTTATTGTTATTATTTTCATTACAATTTCGTTGCGTTATTTATGTTTGGTTTTTCCAATTATTTTCATTATTATTATTCTGTTAAATTGTTCATGTTCGTTCTTGCAAATTACTTTTATTGTTATTCCGTTGAATGACTTATTCCGTTGAATTGTTCTTTTTTTTTTCAAATGACTTTACGCATTATTCCGTTGAATAGTATTGTTCCGTTAAATTGTGAATTCGTTGAAATGTTCACGTTTTTTTTTTGCAAATTACTTTCCTTGTTATTCCGTTAAATTGTTGACGTTGCTTTCTGGATGATACTTTTATCATTAAGTCGTCGTATTGTTGACGTCTTCTTGCAAATAATTCTTCGACCAATTGCCATAACTATCGAGATTGTTCAATAAAAAATCCACGTTCCTTGCTATCCATCAAATTTGGCGTTTTATTATTCCAACATGATGTTGCGATTATTCTGGATTATTAAGTTTCTGTACATGAACTGCGACGTGCGAAGCCACGACAGTGGCAAATGTCTTCCCGTCAACCTGGGACTCGTTAACCACGGAGCGCGAGGCCAGGACGGCGAGAGAAAGGTGGCGCCGAGTGACGCATCCGCGTCGACCTAGGACTCGTGAACCACGGAGCGCGGGGCCAGGACGACGGGAAATGTCTCCGCGTCGACCTGGAACTCGTAAACCATGGAGCGCGTGGCCAGGACGGCGGGAAATGTCCTCGCGTCGACCTGGAACTCGTTAACCACGGAGCGTGGGGCCAGGACGACGGGAAATGTCTTCGCGTCGACCTGGAACTCGTGAACCATGGAGCGCGGGGTCAGGACGGCGGGAAATGTCTCCGCGTCGACCTGGGACTCGTAAGCCATGGAGCGCGGGGCCAGGACGGCGGGAAATGTCTCCGCGTCGACCTGGGACTCGTAAGCCATGGAGCGCGGGGCCAGGACGGCGGGAAATGTCCTCGCGTCGACCTGGAACTCGTTAACCACGGAGCGCGGGGCCAGGACGGCGGGAAATGTCCTCGCGTCGACCTAGAACTCGTAAACCATGGAGCGCGTGGCCAGGACGGCGGGAAATGTCCTCGCGTCGACCTGGGACTCGTAAGCCATGGAGCGCGGGGCCAGGACGGCGGGAAATGTCCTCGCGTCGACCTGGAACTCGTGAACCATGGAGCGCGGGGCCAGGACGGCGGGAAATGTCTTCGCGTCGACCTGGAACTCGTAAACCATGGAGCGCGTGGCCAGGACGGCGGGAAATGTCCTCGCGTCGACCTGGAACTCGTTAACCACGGAGCGTGGGGCCAGGACGACGGGAAATGTCTTCGCGTCGACCTGGAACTCGTGAACCATGGAGCGCGGGGCCAGGACGGCGGGAAATGTCCTCGCGTCGACCTGGAACTCGTTAACCACGGAGCGCGGGGCCAGGACGGCGGGAAATATCTTCGCGTCGACCTGGAACTCGTAAACCATGGAGCGCGTGGCCAGGACGGCGGGAAATGTCCTCGCGTCGACCTGGAACTCGTTAACCACGGAGCGTGGGGCCAGGACGACGGGAAATGTCTTCGCGTCGACCTGGAACTCGTGAACCATGGAGCGCGGGGCCAGGACGCGGAAATGTCCTCGCGTCGACCTGGAACTCGTTAACCACGGAGCGCGGGGCCAGGACGGCGAGAGAAAGATGGCGCCGAGTGACGCATCCGCGTCGACCTAGGACTCGTGAACCACGGGCGCGGGGCCAGGACGGCGGGGAAATGTCCTCGCGTCGACCTGGAACCGTTAACCACGGGAGCGTGGGGCCAGGACGACGGGAAATGTCTTCGCGTCGACCTGGAACTCGTGAACCATGGAGCGCGGGGCCAGGACGGCGGGAAATGTCCTCGCGTCGACCTGGAACTCGTTAACCACGGAGCGCGGGGCCAGGACGGCGAGAGAAAGATGGCGCCGGGTGACGCATCCGCGTCGACCTGGGACTCGTAAACCAGGGAGCGCGGAGCCAGGACGGCGGGAAATGTCTCCGCGTCGACCTGGAACTCGTAAACCATGGAGCGCGTGGCCAGGACGGCGGGAAATGTCCTCGCGTCGACCTGGAACTCGTTAACCACGGAGCGCGGGGCCAGGACGACGGGAAATGTCTTCGCGTCGACCTGGAACTCGTGAACCATGGAGCGCGGGGCCAGGACGGCGGGAAATGTCCTCGCGTCGACCTGGAACTCGTTAACCACGGAGCGCGGGGCCAGGACGGCGGGAAATGCCTCCGCGTCGACCTGGGACTCGTAAACCAGGGAGCGCGGAGCCAGGACGGCGGGAAATGTCTCCGCGTCGACCTGGAACTCGTAAACCATGGAGCGCGTGGCCAGGACGGCGGGAAATGTCCTCGCGTCGACCTGGAACTCGTTAACCACGGAGCGTGGGGCCAGGACGACGGGAAATGTCTTCGCGTCGACCTGGAACTCGTGAACCATGGAGCGCGGGGCCAGGACGGCGGGAAATGTCCTCGCGTCGACCTGGAACTCGTTAACCACGGAGCGCGGGGCCAGGACGGCGGGAAATGTCCTCGCGTCGACCTAGAACTCGTGAACCATGGAGCGCGGGGCCAGGACGGCGGGAAATGTCTCCGCGTCGACCTGGAACTCGTAAACCATGGAGCGCGTGGCCAGGACGGCGGGAAATGTCCTCGCGTCGACCTGGGACTCGTAAGCCATGGAGCGCGGGGCCAGGACGGCGGGAAATGTCCTCGCGTCGACCTGGAACTCGTGAACCATGGAGCGCGGGGCCAGGACGGCGGGAAATGTCTTCGCGTCGACCTGGAACTCGTAAACCATGGAGCGCGTGGCCAGGACGGCGGGAAATGTCCTCGCGTCGACCTGGAACTCGTTAACCACGGAGCGTGGGGCCAGGACGACGGGAAATGTCTTCGCGTCGACCTGGAACTCGTGAACCATGGAGCGCGGGGCCAGGACGGCGGGAAATGTCCTCGCGTCGACCTGGAACTCGTTAACCACGGAGCGCGGGGCCAGGACGGCGAAAGAAAGATGGCGCCGGGTGACGCAACAAAAAAAAAAAAAAAAAAAAAAATAAGACTGATAGCTCTCGGCATTCGATGATGTGCCGGGGGATCTGTTTAGTGCACACAAAAAACCCGGCACTATTTGAAGCTCGTATCAGCCCCCAGATTGGTTCACTAGAATCCTTTTTTACTCGAAAACTAAGGGTGTCTCAGAAATTTCGGTAAGTGCAGCGGATGACTCCAGTCATGAAGCAAGCAACCGAAACCAACAACTTCCTACAGTCTTGGATAAACACCGAAAAAATCGTGAATTGCAACAAGCACCGAGCATTGAAGAAACAATTATAGGTACGAATTTAGAGTGTAATATACAGCTCACAATACATAAGATGGGATTTTTTTTCCATAGCTTTTACACCCACGAGTTTGCCAATATTTTAGTGCACTAAAGGGGTCCACTCCACAGTTTTTGCTAGGAAGGTCAATTTTTTTTCAAATCACTAAAAAATAGTCCAACCCATGGATCCTATTGGTAAGCTACGGATCATGTTAGTAGCTGATCTAGGAGAAAATCTCAATGGTATGCGATGGAATTGTATACAGCTACAGGGAAGCATTCACAGTCTATAGTTTCTTAATCGCTGGTTTTCTGCACATACATTACACTTTCATTGGGGATCATTGAAGAATTGATAGATAGATAACTTCTACTACCAGGCACAGAACCAATTATCCATGAATCAAGGAATCACCCATTCTTGATTCAAGTTCGAAATTGGCTCTTGGTGCAAGAATTTTTTTATTCTCGAACTAATAATAGTTTCTTCTGTGTGTATAATCTGAGAATTGCTTAAACGCTCGTCGCTTATCGTATAGAATTATTCTATAGATTAAGTTCTTTTGCAGAACATGAGGCTGCAGCGTCCGGTTCAAATAACGCAAACCCATCACTACATGAGAGTTCAACTAGCATAGGTAAGTCCAGATTCCATACTTATATCTATCATAGTTTGAGGAAGTCCAATCTCTTGGACACCTATTTTTATACGTGTTTCACCAAAGTTCTGCTGACCAATGGGAAATGGGTGATTTCACATCATCGGTCGAGAAATCAAATCCTGCTTGAAGATCACAATGAATCACAATAATTGGGTCAAAGAGAGAATTCGAAATCAAACCCCTTTTTTGATTGATGATGGCATTATTTTTTATTAAATAAATAAATTCAACCTCGCACAATACCTACGTTTAATTGAATTGATTAATTATATTAACCAATTGAAATTAAGAATGACGACTGATTAATTGAAGTGAATTCACAAGAAAAATCGCCCATTTCTGTGCGAAACAAAGTCTGGAGTTCAGAGAATTGATGATCAATTGCAATCAGTAACCCGACACCATACTCAGTTTGTACTCTAGGGTACCGATCCGTGAGAAAAAGCTAACTAGATAATTGTCAGACTTACAATTCGACGTTTCAAATACTGGAGATGAATATCGTTCCTATTTACTATGCCATTTATTTAATAAAAAAAATTCGATCGGGACTAGATGATTCCAGCGAAGTCGATGAGAACGAGCAAACACTGATTCATTATACGCAATCATCTCCTTCGCTGAGCAAGCGTACAAATCTGCAACGTCCAGCACTTGACGCTGATAAATCTTCGGATGAACGAGGATCGTCTCCTCCGCCAAGAGACGGCAGAATCCCACAACATTCAGTAGTTCTCGACGATACATCATCATCGGACGACCAAAGACCATCTCCACCGCCAAAAAAGAAGCGCAGAAGTTCACAGCACCCGGTAGATGTCGCACCAGAGACGAATAATAATGTACAGCCGCGACGTAAGTTAATCATGTCAAAATAAGTTGAACGTCCAATAGGTAACATCTTTCAATTTCGAATCGTATCAGAACATTCGACTAAATAGCTAGTAATGTCCTTTTCAGCACATGTACCATCTGTGACACAGGAGTCCTTGGACAATATGGAAAAGCGAATTCTCAAAAAAATTGAATCGGCTAAAAGAAGCGTGCTTTATGATGTCAATGTTAAAGTAGAACAATTGAAGAATACTATGGTACTCAACTCTGGAACGACAGGTATGAACATTGTGGAGAATCGAAAATGTCTGAACATCGAACTGCCTGTGCACGATCCAGTGGCCTTTGAAAAATTTGACATGGCTCTACGAACAGCCCCCGACAAAGAAAAAGCATTAGTATGTAGTACATTATCACGGCTTTGTCATTATTTTTTGTTACCTTTTTGGACAAACTGACATGTTACCAAAACCCCTTTCTCTTTCAGAAATGCATCATGACAACGGCAATGACTGGTATTGATAGTGGTACCAAAGCTGTTACAAATATCTTGAAGTCTGTACTTGGGAAGCCAGTACAAGAAGTCTACAGCGGTTGCGGTAGGACAACCAAGGGAAGTGCAAAGAAGAATTTCAGCAGCACAAAGACCTATTCATGCATGCAAGGTACCTATTTCATTTCAGCTCTCATTACGATTCTAATCTGCTTACAAATTTGTAGTTTAGTGAAGTGAAGGGGATCTCAGAGAGAGAATTTCAGAAAGATTGGATATTACTCAAGAAGATACCTTTATGAAATTTCCATATTGGAGGTGTCCATGCGCAGTATACCCACGTTTTGGATACTTGTTTTATACCTCTAGAAATTGGAGAAGAAAACCTGGCACAGCCTCCTATAGCTTGAAAACTACGAACAGTTCCGCGTCTAGAGTTCTCAACGCACAGGCCCCACATTTCTTCTTTTATATTTACATTAACCTCAAGGAGAGAAATTATTGGGCAGTTTTTAGCTAAAACTGAAAAAAATCACATTTCTTTTCTTGGGATAACATATGCGTATAGACAAAATTTGAGGTCCGTGCGATAAGAACTCTACAGAACTATTTCTAGCTGTTGCTTGTCTTGGCGCCACTGAATAATTGTTGTGTCATGTTTTCTCTTTAGTATTTTTTTTCTAATTTTCTAGAGGTGAAAGACAAGTCATCCAAACGTGAGCGTACTGGGCATAAGTGCCTCCGATGTAGAAATTTCATAGAGTTGATCCCCAGATGGAAATAACCCAAGATTTGAGTGACACCACATTTTTTTGGTTCAATTCAAATCAATCGATTAAATTTTACTTATTTTTTCTTTCAAATCAACTTTATTCATCAGAATTCGTTCACCTACTTGATTTTTTGTTCCCCTTACCGCTGTAGGTTTCCAGACCTGTTCCTTAATGTGTGCCGTACCTTCATTGTTTCTTTGCAATGTATATTCCACATACTTCACCAGCTCCCCTCACTTCTTCAATTATCAGCCCCTCCTAACCCCCTTCTGAGGTTTGATGTCTTACCGTCACCCTTCTTGAATCTGATCGCCATCAGCTTATCTGCCTTGGATGTTAGCCTATTGTTCACTAAGTGTTGTTCCCAGATCTTCATAATTACTCTTATTTGACTTCATTCTCCACGAGGAGCACCATCGTCGGCGTATGCTAGAGATCTCACAATGACCCGTTTCACTTTCATTCCCTCGTCCTATCCTATTCTAACTTTACGTCATTTTGTACCTCGCTTTATAGATATACAACTCTATGATTGATGAGTCGCTGAATCCCCATGCACCTAATTATTTTAATAATTCTTTCAAAATTGTTGAATTTAAACTTGAAATATTTAATGAGACCAGATATTCACAAGTTTTCAACATAATTGCAGATGTCGTTTGTGATAAACATAATATCAGCAAAAAAAGCATGCTGAGTGTGACAAGTCGATGGTTGTCCGGATGTGTGGACAGGGATGGCGGAAGAGTTCGATCGGCTGCACGGGGTGCACCAGCTATGCCAATCGTACCAGCATCACAAGCCGCACCAGTTGTACCCCCTGTACCAGCCGCACAGGTTGCACCAAGCATACCCACTGTGCCAGTTAATGAAGTACCGCCAGTTGTACCAGTTGTTGTACAACATCCGGAGTCACAGTGAAAGGAAATCAGATCTCATTACCATAAACATCAACGATGACAAACAGTCGTTATTGTCGATAAAAAGTTAAGAAAAAAATCAGGGAATATAACTTATGAGAAAATGGTATTAGTTCCTCAGAGTATGAAGAAATCGTCTCGGGATATACATTAATATATATCAATGTAGATATATTAATATCAAAATAGTTACAGGTATTTTGAAAGTTATATTCCCTGCTTCTTTTCCAACTTTTCATTGATTCACACAGAAACACGACTCTTCATCATCGTTGATATTATACCTGGATAAGAAATATCATCTATAACGATAAATATTTCATATCATTATAAATATTCTATACTTCATTCCTCGAATTTTATAGAAAAACGGTATTTGTTCCTCAGACTATAAGTATTCAGTGTATAGAAGAGTATATAGGAGTGGTTCATAATCGTATTTACCCCTATTTTTTATATCTTATTATTTTATATTATATTCCTTTGTTCTAAAGTTGGGAAAAAAGCAAGGAATATAACTTATGGGAAAACATTCTTCTATATAATTCGTTCCATGGTTCCTCAGACTATAAGTATATAGAAGAATTCATATCAGACTTTATTATTAGTATATAGAAGAGTATATAGGAGTGGTTCATAATCGTATTTACCCCTATTTTTTATATCTTATTATTTTATATTATATTCCTTTGTTCTAAAGTTGGGAAAAAAGCAAGGAATATAACTTATGGGAAAACATTCTTCTATATAATTCGTTCCATAGTTCCTCAGACTATAAGTATTTAGTATATAGAAGAGTATATAGAAGTGGTTCATAATCGTATTTACCGCTATTTTTTATATCTTATTATTTTATATTATATTCCTTTGTGCTAAAGTTGGGAAAAAAGCAAGGAATATAACTTATGGGAAAACATTCTTCTATATAATTCGTTCCATAGTTCCTCAGACTATGAGTATATAGAAGACTACATAAGACTTCAGTATATAGAAGAGTATATAAAAGTGGTTCATTATCGTATTTCATCCTATTTTTATATCTTATTATTTTATATTATATTCCTTTATTCTAAAGTTGTGATAAAAGCAGGGAATATAACTTATGGGGAAAGTATTTATGTATAAATATATATAATTATAAATTATATATATTATATAAGTCATATATGTTTATATTGATACATAATTCTTTATTATATTCCTTGATTCAATACATAGGAATCGTGATCATATTCTATTGTTTAGTGGAATAGTTAAATACATATATAGGAATCATACATCTGTTATTTATTTATATGAAGCTGAAGCTAGCAGCCATAGTCAGCAGCCAAAAGTGGTAAATTCAATAAAAATGAGACGATGAGGCCATAGAATTTCAATTTTGTGAAATATTATTTAAAGGAATACTTTTATAAAATTATAGACATGAATCTTTAGTGCGTGATTTTATTCAGGAGAGCGTTGAAACGTTTGGCTGCTAACTATGGCTGCTAGCTTCAGCTTTATTTTATTTATCCTTATTTCGTTTCACACTTGACCTAAATCCTTGAGTGATAGAGAAAATCCATAGCGATAGAAAAATGAAGTAATTATCGCCATCAGTTAGCATGAAGTTGAGCTAATACAAGTCAGATAGATTACTGATTGCCGAACAATAGTAAACGATAATCACTCAGCGATCGAAATTAATTTCGTTTCAATGCTGGGAAGCAAAAATCATCAATGCAGAGCGATACTGGGTCGGTAGTAGCAACCGATATTTCGCAAGGCAGAACGGTACCGGCATGCAGTACTCTGTCATGCAAAGCCATACCGGTTCAATGCTGGCAAACGGTACTCAGCAAGGGAGAGCCCATACTGGCACAGTGCTGGCAGCCAATATTCGTCCATACACAGCAATATTGGTTCAGTGCTGGCCAGCGGTACTCAGCAAGAAAGAGCCCATACTGGCACAGTGCTGGCAGCCAATATTCGTCCATACACAGCAATATTGGTTCAGTGATGGCCAGTGGTACTCAGCAAGGAAGAGCCCATACTGGCACAGTGCTGGCAGCCAATATTCGTCCATACACAGCAATATTGGTTCAGTGCTGGCCAGTGGTACTCAGCAAGGAAGAGCCCATACTGGCACAGTGCTGGCAGCCAATATTCGTCCATACACAGCAATATTGGTTCAGTGCTGGCCTGCGGTACTCAGCAAGGGAGAGTCATACTGGCACAGTGCTGGCAGCCAATATTTGGCCATGCACAGCCATACCAGTCTGTACCAGTCTAACGCTGGCAAGCGGTACTCAGCAACGACAAGCTGTACTGACCCAGTACTAGCCGTCATTACTCGGCATTGGAGAACGGTACTGGCTCAGCAATGACAAACTGTTTTGGCTCTATATTGGCAGACCGTACTCGCCCAATACTGATTAGTTATTCTGGCCCAGTGCTGGTTGCCAAGCGTTGGACCGATCGTATCAATCCAGCTGTTTACCGGAATTGAGCCAGTACTGGCAATAAGAGTTGGCCCAGGGTTAGCGGTGCCGGCGGCAGTACTGATCCAGTACTGAACCTATGGTCAATCTTTTCATGGGTAACCTACCGTACGGCGGTACATTCGGTACCTGGCGCCCAACTCTTTTAGTTTGGTACGTTAACTAGTAAAGAAGCTTTCTTATTGTAAACGGTGGACTGTTTTCTCAGTCTCAGTCACTTTTACCGTTACAGATCACAATCATATGATTGGCGAACTGACCAAGGTACGATATACTCATCCTTGTTGGGGCAACTGTGGCGCGAACGTTAGTTACTGATGACGAAGAATGAGACAAATGTTGAGATGAAGGATCGTGTATCAAATTTCCGAAAAAGATGTGTAGGCTGTTTGCGTATATGTATATGTGTTTTCGACATGTCAATTAATGCACGCAAATCGTTTGAAAAATACAAATACGAGTTGGTCGATCAAAATGAATATAATGAAACAAACGAATAGGCCTTGCGGGTGATCAATGAAATACTCGTATTTCGTAGATTCACGTTGCAAAAGTTCAATTCACTAGACTTAAAAGAAGGTTACATATTTACGTGTAGGATCACAGACAATGACGAAAACATCACTGCTATCGAACAGATAGTGGGAACATTAGTTAATAGTTCAACGAAAGATCAACGTATTGTATATGACGCAGTTATGCGTGCTGTACGTTGCGAAGGATCTATGAAAAAGTTATTCACGTATTTATATCATAACTTCATTGGGAAGTATTGGTCTGATAGTGTTGCCTGTAGCATGGACTGGAATCGCAGCGAATTTATTGAAAGGAGGAAGAACTGCACACTCTACTCTCAAGCTGCCGTTACAATTGAATGAATGCTTAACGTGCAATATTAAATCGAATTCTGCACAAAGGTTGCACATTCGAGATGCGAAAGTCAGAATCTAGGATGAAATGATAATGGCCTCTTAGTATCCACTGGAGGCTGTTGACCGTATGTTTAGAGATGTATACGAATGTAACGAACCATTCGGTGGTAAAATAGTCATCATTTCCGGGGATTTCGGCAAATTTTACCATTTAGCGTGGAAGTAGAACACAAATTTCAGAGGCGTGTGTGAAAATACGCAGCCTATGGAATCAATTCGTATACTTGTCATTGACGGGCAACCTTGGCGCCTCTGATGGACAAACAGATTCTCAACAATGGCTTCTGCGGGTTGTGGATGGTGTATTTGGCGATTCTTTTAAACATCACAACGGAGTTGTATGCATTTACACTAAATTCTGCTCGAATGGTGAAATTGTGCAAGAAATATTTGGAGAGAGCGTCGATCCTCAAGATCCCCCAAATTATGGAAAGGTTATATTAGCTGAAACCAGTGTGGATGTCATTGCCATAAACAATGAAATAATGTCCAAAATAAAAATTGTTGGAGTAGAATAAATGAGTGTCCGTACAGGTGAAGATCAAGATAATACTGATATGAGTAATATTCTCCCGATATAATTCATGAATTCATTGACACCCAATGGTCTTCCACCTAATAATCAAACGCTAAAAGTGGGCAGTATTGTTATTCAATCCTCTACCGATTTCAATTGCACAGCGTGATAGTATACACTCCCAAAATATTTGAAATACCACTGACAATCGAGCGAGCGAAGCGAGTGAGGAACAACGCTCTCTTCCGACCGAGTGAGCGAGCGAAGCGAGCGAATGAGGAACAACGCCTTCTAGTATTCTCCTTATGACGCACCCTGGCTAGCTCCTTTTGCTGTACTCGTCTGCCACTGAGATAGAAATAGAAAATCTATCAAAACATGTTCTTGCGCGTGTTGCGAACTTACAATTGATTGACAATATCTTACAGTTAGATTGAAAATAAATACGCACTCCGATCAAAGTCTTTGTGTCCTTCCTTCCAGGAGGCCGGCCGTTGACTGACGGAGATCCCTTCGCCTGTAGAACATACATGTCGTACAGGTTGATGCATGACAAACCCACCCAAAGCGCCTACTCGCAGGCAGCACGCGTACACCGCCTACCCACTGGCAACCCGCGACACATAGCCTATGACGTAGCCACTGAGCGACGATCGATACACGCTCGATTGACCGCTGACCCCGCGCGCTTACCTCGTCTACAACAGGTGACTCACCGTGTCAACAATACGTGGCGCTTATGCAGGATCCTCAAGGATCCCACGTGACCTTCTCTCGCTAAGAGGATTAACCCGAAATCAGAATATAATACCTCAGTTTCTAACGGTAAATCACGATTGATGCAGTCTAAGTGGCGTTCTAGCCTTCGAGCCAGTCGGACGTGTACGCGCAAGAGGCAACCTGAAAGAAGAGTGCAGTGAGACGCCGGTCAAAATGACCAAGAAAAACAAACGAATAGCTGCGTCCCAAAGGGATAACAGCTTAACCAAAAAACAAAATACCACAAGAACGACAGACAACCCAACTGTGCCTACAGTACAAACATCAAACAGATTCGCGGCACTAACGGACAGCGAACAAGACGACAGCGACAACGAAGCATCCATGGCGACAGACTCCAACCAAACCACAACGGACAAAGAAAAACAAAACCAGAAAATGGCGCCAATAGTGATATCGGACGAGGGAGCCCCAGTCGACACAAGACAAAAAATACACATGTGTATAATAAAGTACTATAAGGGAACAACCATAAAGTTTTCCCCAAAAACAATCACAATTTACCCTCTCGATAAAAAAAGTGCCGAAGGACTAACCAAACAAATACTGCAGGCTAAACTGCCCTTCCACACATACGCCACAACAAACGAAAAAGAAAGAAAATTAGTAATCAAGGGGCTGCCCGCAATAGAGGAAAGCCAAATAGAAGAAGAACTAACTGAAGTGGGCTTCAAGCCAATTAAAATCAAGCAGATGAAGCCAGGAAAAAATTCTAACGGAAACAGGCCCCTCTTCTTTGCCTCTTTCCCCCCCGAAACTAACATCAAAGAACTCAAAAACATAAAACATATCTGTGCGGTCAAAATAACATGGGACAATTACAGAAATCCAAAAGGAATCACACAATGTTACCGCTGCCAAGGTTATAACCACGGCACAAGCTTCTGCAACAGACCACCCAAGTGCGTCAAATGCGTGGGAGACCACGAGACGAAGGACTGCACCAAAACGCAAGAAGAACAACCGCAGTGCACAAACTGCCAAGAACACCACACGGCAAACTCTATTCACTGCGAAGTCTACAAACAACACAAGGCGAAGATCGAGGAGAACCGGAAGAGACAGGCAATCCAGAACCGACCACAACCAACACCACCACCTGCAAACAACAACACAACATTCCCGACCCTCCCAGGAACTAAACAAAACACAAATACAGGCCCAACCGGACAAACAAGAGGAGCACAACACACACAACAACAATACAGCAAGGTAACACAAACACAAATCCATGTAAATAAAAAAGAAAATCATGTACCTCCCTATGACGAGGTAAACCCTGTCCCAAACCAAAACGAAACAGACTTAAGCTCTATCAGTACCCTGGTATCAGAAATGCAACAACTAAAATCGCTGTGCGACTTCAGCAAAATGATAAATATGTTCAGAGAACTAAATTCAGTATTACCAACTTGCAATGACCACATATCCAAATGCGAAGTCTTTTTCAACATAGTATTGAAATATGTCTAGCGTTCATACAAATTACAATAACTTAAAAATACTACATTGGAACGCCAATGGTTTTAAAAATAACGCGACGGAGGTGATGCACATTCTCGACAAGTATAAAATCAGCATTCTTTTAGTCAACGAAACAAAATTTAAAGACAAAACTATATGTAAAATCCCAGGTTTCCAATGCTACAGGAAAGACCGTCCCGGCAACACCGGAGGGGGAGGAGTAGCTATTTACATCAAAAACAACATAGCGTGCTCAGAAATCACTCTAAATACCACCTCAGTAGAATCACTAGGAATAAAACTAAACAACAACTTAATCATAGTCACAATCTACGCACCCCCCCAAACAAAAATTCTAACCTCAGACCTCAACAAAATATTCAATTCTGGTAACTCGGTAATTGCTATAGGAGATTTCAACGCTAAGCACACTAACTGGCACTGTTCAAGAAATAACCAAAACGGAAAAATTATAGCAAATTACACCAATGCAAACTCAGTCTCAGTCCAAGCTCCTGACTCATACACACTTTACCCATACAATAATAATGCACTACCAAGCGTAGTTGACTTTTCATTAATAAAAAATATAAACAACATTCAAGTAGAAACACTAAACGAACTCGATTCAGACCACCTACCTATTCAAATCACCCTAAAAAATACGAACATTCACACCCAAAAAAAGGAGATTCTAAATTATAAAAAAGCAGATTGGACCAAATTCAAATCCTATATAAATGACAAACTCAACATAAATTCAAAACTAGCAACGAACTTAGAGATAGATAACAGTGTCACCAACCTAACAAACATTATACAAAAAGCCATTAAAACGGCAATCCCAAGCACTGAAATAAAATCACACGTTGAACCCCTTCCGGAAGAAATATTAACCAACATTAAACTCAGAAATAACTTACGTAGACGATTTCAAAGAACACAAGACGAACAGACTAAACTAGCAAAAAATCGACTTACAAACAAAATTAAAGAACAAATAAAAACACACAGAAACGAAACCTGGGAAACGAAATTAGAAAGCCTAAATATTCAAGACAACTCAATTTGGAAAATGGCTAAAGCCTTTACTAAAAAGACAGACTGCATAATTCCTACGCTCCACGGCACCAAGGGCCTAGCTCTTAGTAACGGACAGAAGGCAAACGCGCTAGCTGAAAACTTCGAGAAAGTGCATCACCTTACCGAAAACATGGGAAACCAGACCCTAGAATACATAGTACAAAATAAAACGAGAGAAATTAAACTTACAAATATACAACATAAAGACATAGTACTTACCTCACCTAAAGAAATACAACAAATTATTAGAAAATCCAAATCCAAGAAAGCACCGGGCCCGGATGAGATCCAAAACGTAGTACTCAAACATCTACCAAAAAAAGCTATTGTACAATTAACACATATTATAAACTCATGCTTCAAAAACAGTCACTTCCCCACCTCCTGGAAACATGCAAACCTTTTAGCCTTCCCTAAACCTGGAAAAGATAAATTGTTCCCTCAGAACTATCGACCGATAAGTCTATTAAACACACAAAGCAAAATATTCGAAAACGTAATACTAAACAGACTACGACTCCACGAAGACGAACACAAACAATTAATTCCGCAACAATTCGGATTCCGCAAAGGGCTAAATACAGTTCAACAGCTAGTCCGACTTACAGACCACATAAGCACAAACTTTAACCTAAATAAATCAACAGCATTAGTACTCCTAGACATAGAGAAAGCCTTCGACACCGTCTGGCACGACGGACTAGCATACAAATTAAACGAACTACAAATTCCAATTTACATTATCAAAACCCTACAGTCATATCTAGAAAATAGAACATTCACAGTTGTAGCAAATGGAGAAAAATCAGACAAACAAAAGATCGTAGCAGGGGTCCCTCAAGGGTCCATCCTTGGCCCGGTGCTTTTCCTCTACTTTATAAATGACATACCTGTGTCAAATAAAACCAACATAGCCCTTTTTGCGGACGACACAGCAATTTACTCAAGCTCTTGGAGCAAAGAAGTAGCACAAGCTAACATACAAACACACGTCGACCAAATATCAAAGCACTTCAACAAATGGAAAATAAAAATAAACGAGGCAAAAACTGAGCTAGTCATGTTTAGCAAAAAGAGAAAAAAGGCTGTCGATACCCTATTTAAGATGAACGATGAAGTTATAGAACCTAAAAATGAAGCCAAATACCTCGGAGTAATTTTAGATAAAAATCTCAATTTCACTTCGCATGTGAAATATATAAAAGCTAAGTCATTAAAAATAAAAGGAATGCTTTACCATTTACTATGTAAAAAAAGCGCCTTAAGTATGAAAAATAAATTATTATTATATAAGACTATCATAAAACCTATTCTATTGTACGCAACGCCAGTTTGGAGCAATACCTGTAAAACAAACTTGAAAAAAATATCAATAATACAAAATAAGATTTTGAGATCAATAACATATGCAGAATGGTACACAACGAACCTAGAAATACGCAACTATGCAGAAATAGAAGATATGTATACTGAAATTTTCAACAGAACTAAACAATTTTATACCACCCAAATCAAAAACATCCCAATACTGGATAAACTAGGCACAATAACTAAAGATAATACTCACTTTAGAATAAAATACAAACTCCCCCATCATATCCTGATGTAGCTATAAAAACCAATGTGATATAACAAAAACCTGTATAAATGTAAATAATGTATATAGAACTAGGATTAAGGAACTAGGACTAAGGACAAAACACGAGACATACTAACAGGCTTTTTTTCAAATTTTTTCCTAAAAAACAACGCACAAACTAAGAAATAAAAACAAACACAAATGTGACAATAAAGATACAATATTCTAGTAAAATTTTAGTTAAAAATAGGTATAGAAACAACAAACGCATAAATGTAAAATACTTCTTGTAAGTAAACCTATATGATAAATAAAGAAATTATGAAATCGAAAAAAAAAAAAAAATCGGTAAATCACGCCACCCGTCATTCGACACCTAGTCGTCTGACATACCGCCTCGTGCCTAAAACACTTGGTGAAGAGCTACACTGGGACACCAGTGATCAAACGCTAATAAAGTATTTTTAAAGGAGTATAATCCGCCTTGATTATTCCTCCTATGTCCTCGGACACCTTTCCCTCGGATCTTTCCTCACGGAAACCTCCTACCAGTGGTTGGTCGATCTTTGAACCGCCAACCCCTCCACCGCCTGTACCAGACGAAGGTATAGAGGCAGATTGTCCACCAGAGCCTCTCTCTGATTGGCAGAAGAGACTCGTCCCGATCTCCCCCTGGGATCGCCGTCGTTTCCATCCACGGCGCGACACTCGGGTGATCATCAACGGACAACTCACTGGTCCCGTGGTAGTCGACCACAGCACCATCATCGTGCCTCCGAAGCCAGAGTTCATCTGCCACTCTCGCCTCCCCCGCCGCCTGCCTCGAAGGAAGGACGAAGAGCTCGCCTCCGTCCGGAGACGACCGACTCGCCCCGAGCCCGTGATACCCGGCCCGGTGCGCACGCCACACGGCACTCCTCCCCGACCTCCCCGTCCTACCATCCTTCCACCACCCCGTCCCACACCAAAACGTCGATCCCGACTACCCCTTCCCATCCGCCAAACCATCCTCGTCAATCCCCCTTCCCGCAGACCACGCAAGGCCTGATCCCCTCGCTCCCCCACCTCTCACCCACACCCGGGGCTTGCCCCACACACATAACACACACACATACCCCGCCGGTGCATTGTTTAGCACTCGCCGCGCTCCACACCCTTGCGCCCCCGAGTGACCAGTATAAACTTGGCGCGCAACGTGGAGGCCTACGAGTGTACCTGTATAAACCTTGGCGCCCAACGTGGGGCCTACGAGTGTACCTGTATAAACCTTGTCGCCCAACGTGGAGGGCCGATCATCACCAGACAGGAGTCTGGATGCAGCAGAGAAGCTAGGAAGCTTCACGGACCGACCGCATGCCGACCGAGCGCTCGCCAACCCGTAAGTCCGCCAGGATTGGTGGAACAAACGCACTTCAGGGAGTGCAGAAACACCCTGTGGCGCCCGACTCACCCCGATCATCCGTCCCTGGAGGGAGCGGAAACCCGACGTCACCGGTAGTGAACGCGGCAACGTTCAAACAGCCGAGACCCGTAAAGAAGAAGAAACCCCAGGACCTGCAGACGACGCAGACGTCCACACCTACGACGCCTACTGAGGCGGAGCCAGTACAAAGCCTATTGTACTCGGCTAGCCTACAGCCACAGTTGCAAGCGCCATTGCAACCCGAACCGGCAAAGCAGCACCCGCCTGCACAGCCGCAACCCGAAGCACAACCGACGACGCCCGCATCACCGCAATCGGCAGGCCGGACAGAGCCTGAGGGATCGCAACCCGCGACACCCGAACCGATTGCAGTAACACAGCCCTCGCTAGTGTTACAGCCACAGACGCCTACATCATCGCAACCCGCAGGCCAGCCCACGCCTGAGGGAACGCAACCGGCGACCCACGAACCGCCGCGGACAGTAATAGCACAGCCAACGCTAGTACTACAACCGCCACCGCAGAGACGACTTCCAACGACGCTACCCCGAGCAGAGATGGAAGCCACCCCGCCGCAGAACCCCTACAACATGACTCCCGCGGCCTGGGAGGCATTGGTTCGTGCACTGACCGTACCACGCCTAGAGGTACCGCAGTTCCACGGACTGGACCACGAAGACCCACGCACCTTCCTACACAAGTGCGAGGAATACTTCGACGCGACAGCAACGATCGGAGAAGTATTGCGCGCCAACACCGCAGAACGCGGACTGAAGGGAGAAGCCGCCAAATGGTGGGAGGTCTACAAGGACCTACCGATGGAATGGAATACATTCCAGAGACTCCTCATCGCTCGATTCGACAGCCCCTCAGTGAGATCACGCCTGATCTCACAACTATTCTCACGCCACCAAGGTGAGAAAGAGGAGGTTGGACCCTTTCTACGGCAGAAATACCTGCTGTACCGACGAGTCCGGAAAGAGGACCCCGAACTGGTTAAGGTAGACGCCTTAGTCGAAATGCTACAGCCACAGATACGGCTAGCATTACGCCCACAGAGTCTGGTCGACTTCAACACTCTCTTGGAGAAGGCTATCCAGACCGAACAGGATACCAAGTCCCGAGAAGTGGCGACCAGGGTGAAGAAAGAAGAGGCGGAGCCGAAGAAGAAGACGACGCCTACCCCGAAGACAGCAGCAGTCGCAGGAGCGACTACAGCGACCCCTAGTGCTCAGCCACCCAAATGCTGGCACTGCCCCGATAGGCACTGGCATAGAGACTGTCCGGTCTTTAACGCTAACAGGGCCAACAACCAGGGAAACTGGAGAGCGGCGACGGAAGCGCCAAACTCCGCCGCCAACCCCAACGGCGTCCCTGGCCAACACTAACCACGACGACGACGACCCGACACTCCGGCCTACCCCGCATCCGGGTACGCATCAATGGGAAGGAAGCAGAAGCCGTGATTGACACAGCCGCCACGGAGAACTTTGTGTCACCACGCTACCTCGCCGACAACCAGCAACTCCACCCAGGACCGCGAGAGGCCCATCTAGCGACTAACTCAGCAGTCGTTAGAATCCTAGGGGAAACCTCTATACCCCTAGAGATAGACGGACATGTCACCCGCATCACCGCCTTAGCCACCCCAGAGCTAAGAGAACCCCTACTCCTTGGCCTACCATGGCTCAGGACCCAGAAGACGATCATCGACCTCAACCGAGGATGCCTCCATCTTGGACAAGAAGGAAGGTACACAGTGCGCCTGTTAGAGCCATTAACAAGGCACGCACACACCGAGCTACCGCCGATGAACCACGAATTTCCGGCACGCCATGCCGCGGAATTCAAGCGAATCACGAAAGACTTCGCTCATGTCTTTCGACCGACCGGAAGACTACCCCAGACCCGGACGATCCGACACGATATCCGGCTAAGCACGGACAAGCCAATCCGCTTATCGCCTTATCGTTACTCGGAGGAGAAGAAGAAGGTAATCTACGAGCAAGTACAGGAGATGCTCGCCAACCGGATCATCGAACCCTGCACGTCTCCATACAGCTCACCGATAGTGCTGGTGGAGAAGAAACGCGACGCCCCGTTGAGATTCTGTGTCGACTACAGAGACCTCAACAACATCACCGAGGATACCGCACAACCTATGCCGGTAATCCACGAGGCACTCAAGGACCTAGGGAGCGCCACCATCTTCACGACACTCGATCTGAAGAGTGGGTACTGGCAAGTACCGATGGAAGACAACGCGAAGAAGTATACTGCTTTTTCGACCCCCGACGGAGGAACCTATCAGTTCCGAGTGATGCCGTTTGGACTGAAGAACGCCCCGAACACGTTTCAACGCCTAATGAGCCAGGAGGTTCTAACAGGCTACGTGAACGACTTCTGCTTGGTCTACCTAGACGACATCATCATCTACTCCCAAACCTGGGAAGACCACCTCCGCCACATAGCCTTGGTACTAGAGAGACTTAGTATCCATGAGCTGACATGTGCGCCGGACAAGTGCCGCTTCGGAGCCCAGAAGCTGGACTATCTTGGCCACACCATCACCGCCGACGGAAACGAACCGCAACCCGAGCACGTCCGTGCCATCATCGGATCCGCCGCCCCGAAGACGAGGAAGGACTTGAGGAAGTTCTTGGGGACCTGTAATTGGTTACGGGAATACGTCCCCCACTTCGCCATCGTCTCGGCACCCCTAACCAACCTACTCAGCGAGAAGACGAGGTACCGCTGGACCGCAGTTGCCCAAGAGGCCTTCGAAGAGGTCAAGAACTGTTTCCGACGACGCCTCCACCTCGGCAGACCGCACCCAGACTGGCCGTTTACCCTACAAACGGACGCCTGCAGCATAGGCATTGGGGCGGTACTGTACCAGACCAGACCAGACCAAGGACGGCATGTGATTAGCTTTGCCAGCGCTAAACTCAGCCCGACCGAGGCCAGGTACCACAGCAACGAACAGGAATGCCTAGCCGTCATATGGGCAATCCGAAGGTACAGGCAGTACCTAGACCGACCGTTCACGCTACGAACGGACAACAAGGGCCTAACCTGGCTCGACGGAGAGAAGGACACCAGGAAGAAACTCCACCGATGGTCACTCCTACTCGCCGAACTATCGTTCACGATCGAACACTGCCCAGGTCGTGAGAACGAGCTCGCCGATGCTCTCTCACGCAACCCCGAACCAAGGGAGATCGAGGAGGACCTCGACAACCCCGAACGACTAGTGCCACCCCGGATCGCACTAGCCGCACCCCCGACGACACCAGAGACACCGCAGTTGATGGAGATCGCCACAGGCGGCGCCCTGATGGACGAAATCCTGGACGCCCAGCAGACTGACGCGACAGTCAGCCAGCAGGTCGGGAGATGGCATTCTCTCAGCCAAAAAGAGCGAAGAAACGCCCAGGACGAGCGATTCTACCGCCACCACCGGCTCATCGACGGACGATGGGAGAAGAAGACGACCGCAGACCAGTGGCATATCGTAGTGCCCCAAACGCACACTACGAGAGTCATCTACAGCCACCACGACACCGAACTCGCAGGCCACCCTGGCTACGAGGAGACGCTCCGCGCAGTCCAAGCCCACTACACTTGGAAAGCCATGCGCACGGACGTCAGACACTATGTGCAACTGTGCCACCTATGCAGTTGTACAAAAACACCAGGACCGAACCCGGAGAAGCAGCTGCGCCCGAGGTGCCCAACCGAACCGTGGGACACCGTAGCAGTGGATCTCATGGGCCCCTACCCCCGAACGAAACGAGGACGGAGATTCATCCTAGTGGTAACCGATCTATTCACCAGATGGGTCGAAGCATTTCCGCTAAGCTCCTCGGAAACCGACCACGTGATCCGTCACCTCAAGGACGAAGTATTCTCACGCTGGGGATACCCTCGTGCGATCTTGAGCGACAATGGACCGCAATTCACTGCGCAAAAGTGGATTGACGCATGCCACGAATGGCAAGCCCAGCCCTGGACTACCGCCATCTACCACCCCCGAGCCAATCCGACGGAGAGACGCAACCGCGAGATCAAGAAGGGTCTACGTCTACACCTCCACGGAAAACGACACACGACATGGGACTTGCACCTACCGCGAATCCTATTCAGCCTACGGTCGCGCAGAAACGCCGCGATAGGCAAAAGCCCGAGCGAAATGCTCACCGGACGAACCATTCAACAGCCCGGAGAATGGAGGCTACCTAGCCAATCCCCTATCCTGGACAGGAAGGAGAGGGTACGCCAAGCCGTCCAACACCAAGCCAAGTATCAGGAACGATACAAACTCGACGCCGATCCGACGCCACGCTTCCAACCAGGCACCCTGGTTTACGCGAGAGGACACCACCTCTCGAAGGCGAGTGACAAATACCACGCCGGTTTTGCTACTCCCTGGGAAGGGCCTTATCCAGTCACCCAAAGACTCGGAGGAGAAGTCTACATCATAGACAAGGACGGACGTCCCACCAAGACACATGGTAGCCAGCTGAAACCAGCCCATGGCGCCATACCCGATCACGACAGCCTACAAGACCCAATCTTTGGCTCTGTCGATCACGCCGACGCAGTCCGGCAAACCCCGCACGAATCTGACGAGATTCCGCACCAGGCAAGCCTGCCTACCCCACCCGTCCAACCGGACACCCCCGAGGAACCAGAACCTCCCTCACAGACAGACGAGTCTGAACCCGTCCTACCCGGAGGTAGAGACCCGGACGAGCTGGAAGCCGTACCACACCCGACAGGACCGTTGGGACCCCAGTGTCAGTCATCGCCTACCGGGACACTGGGGAGAAAAAGATGTCACCCCTACAACCTTCGCCCCCGAAAAGCGCGAAACCCCCCCCCCAGTGCTAAGTGAAGTGTAGCATAAGAGAAATGACTCTAACGTAGACTTAAGGATAGTATATAAGGAAAGACTGGCATAGAATAAGGCATAAGATAAGAATAGAATAAGGATAGGATATAGTAGGGAATAGGATTAGAATAGGATAAGTGTACATACATAGACATAAGTTAGAGGTTAAGAATATATGTACCCACGTAGCTCACCCGGAATGATATACCCAAAAACTGAGGTTTAGAAAATAAACCCTGCAAGTAGCCGCTTCTCAGAGGGGGGCGAGTTGATGCATGACAAACCCACCCAAAGCGCCTACTCGCAGGCAGCACGCGTACACCGCCTACCCACTGGCAACCCGCGACACATAGCCTATGACGTAGCCACTGAGCGACGATCGATACACGCTCGATTGACCGCTGACCCCGCGCGCTTACCTCGTCTACAACAGGTGACTCACCGTGTCAACAATACGTGGCGCTTATGCAGGATCCTCAAGGATCCCACGTGACCTTCTCTCGCTAAGAGGATTAACCCGAAATCAGAATATAATACCTCAGTTTCTAACGGTAAATCACGCCACCCGTCATTCGACACCTAGTCGTCTGACATACCGCCTCGTGCCTAAAACACTTGGTGAAGAGCTACACTGGGACACCAGTGATCAAACGCTAATAAAGTATTTTTAAAGGAGTATAATCCGCCTTGATTATTCCTCCTATGTCCTCGGACACCTTTCCCTCGGATCTTTCCTCACGGAAACCTCCTACCAGTGGTTGGTCGATCTTTGAACCGCCAACCCCTCCACCGCCTGTACCAGACGAAGGTATAGAGGCAGATTGTCCACCAGAGCCTCTCTCTGATTGGCAGAAGAGACTCGTCCCGATCTCCCCCTGGGATCGCCGTCGTTTCCATCCACGGCGCGACACTCGGGTGATCATCAACGGACAACTCACTGGTCCCGTGGTAGTCGACCACAGCACCATCATCGTGCCTCCGAAGCCAGAGTTCATCTGCCACTCTCGCCTCCCCCGCCGCCTGCCTCGAAGGAAGGACGAAGAGCTCGCCTCCGTCCGGAGACGACCGACTCGCCCCGAGCCCGTGATACCCGGCCCGGTGCGCACGCCACACGGCACTCCTCCCCGACCTCCCCGTCCTACCATCCTTCCACCACCCCGTCCCACACCAAAACGTCGATCCCGACTACCCCTTCCCATCCGCCAAACCATCCTCGTCATCCCCCTTCCCGCAGACCACGCAAGGCCTGATCCCCTCGCTCCCCCACCTCTCACCCACACCCGGGGCTTGCCCCACACACATAACACACACACATACCCCGCCGGTGCATTGTTTAGCACTCGCCGCGCTCCACACCCTTGCGCCCCCGAGTGACCAGTATAAACTTGGCGCGCAACGTGGAGGCCTACGAGTGTACCTGTATAAAGGTGTGTAGTGGCTGAAATCATTGTAGATATACCGGTGAGAGAATATTCATGACTGGCTGTGCATTTCATTGTAAACGATCCGAATAATTGACGGAGAAGATTAAACGGGTTGTTCTATACTTGAAAAGTCAATGTCAGGGAGATAGTCTCCAGTCAAATAGATATTTCACGCGAATCGCTTGTCTGATACACTTTGGATAGCGAAAAAGGACAGCGATGGACAGGATCGGGGTTATAGGTTAGGTTCGTAGCACGTTGTAGAATGCGGAATGTCACACTATGTCAGGGCACAGAAATACTATTTGAGAATCTCGTAGATGAACTGTGTGGATGATAGACGATTACTTACCTTATAGTCGAGCTCGCATCAAAAACTGAGCAAAATTGTTCAACCCAGACGCACGGCGATATACTTATACACAGCACTTGACACATTAAGACAATATGGCCGATGCGTGCCTGACTGCCTAGTGCCTGAGTCCCCACGATATCGGTCCCCCGCGCACGCGAAACAGTGGACCCATATTCGATGCTCGGGTCCTCGTGAAGAGCCTCATATCAATTTGGATTTGTTTTTTTTTGATAATGAAACTATAAAGAAAACTCGATTTTTCGAAAACATATTCTCTTCCAAATGTACAATTGTGTGCCCGAAAAAGAATCGTTCCTCTACGATCAGACCATATTTTAACAGATTCCACTGAATCTTATCAACTCCTACAAAATTTTATCTTTATTTCACGTGTATCAAATAATTTCGTGCATGATTCACAATCAGCCAAATCCCTATAAAATTTTAAATAATTATTATTTTTTAATTATGTATGATTTTATAAAATTTTATCGCAGCTCGGATAAAATTATGTACAAAATCATACAAAATTAAGGAATACATTATTTAATATAAATTTCTGAACTCAGAAAAGACTTGATGCAAATTGATAAAATGATACGTCATTTATTGAGTCTGAATATAAAATAAAAATTGTAGAAAATTTTCAAAGTTGCCAATGGTATACGTCTTCAATAGTTGATAAAAATCAGTAGTTTCTACAGTAGTGGTTCAATGGGATCCGTTCACTACTGAAGAAATTACCGGAACCAATCGTAAGTATATCTTCAGTAGTTCAAATTGGGTCAATAGTTTCATCCTCCACTACTGGAAGGATCACTGGAACCAATAGTAAACGTCTTCAATAGTTTAAATTGAGTAAATAGTTTTATCCTTTACTACTGGAATGATCACTGAAACCAATAGTCAACGGCTTCAGTAGTTCCCTGTGATTGCACAGGTCTAATAATTACCCCAGAGTCACTACTGACTGAACTATTGAATATCCACTCAAACTATTAAAATTTTCGAAGAACTACTGACTGCCTCAATAGTTTTGTCAGCTACTATTGAGAGCTCCAATAGTTTTTTTTCATAAGGGATATAATGAACAATGATATGCCATTTGGTGGAAAAGTAATTATTTTGAGTGGAGATTTTAGACAAATACTTCCCGTGAAAATAGGAGGAACGCGTAGTAAAATTATTAACCTCTCAATAAAATATAGCACATTGTGGAAACAATTTAAAATAATGTCGTTGACTAAAAATATGCGAGCTTTATTAGAAGAAATTGAATTTACAAAGTTCTTGATAGACCCAGGAGATGGAACGTTAAATGATCGAGATGATAACGTAATGCTTCCTGAACATTGTATAGCTAATCAAGATGCGAACATAATAGATGTAATATATGGAAGGTACATAGCGGAGGGACGTTATAGAGAAGCATCTAAATGTGCAATACTTTCAGCACGCAATGCAGATGTTGATGAACTCAATAAAAAAATTGTGGAATTGCTTGATCCGAATGACGAAAAAATATGCACAAGTATAAATAATTTTGAAAAATCTTCCAATGACGAACGTCTTGGAGAAACAATTTTACCCGAGTACTTGGCAACGTTATCTCCACCCGCATTACCTCCAGATGAATTACGATTAAGGAAAAATAGTATTGTTATGATAATTAGAAATTTGAGCATACACGAAAGTCTTTGCAACGGTACGAGGCTGCTGGTGCTCGAACTCGGAAACCATTTGCTAAAATGTGAAATATTAACTGGTGACAAGTCAGGTCAAATTGTATTTTTGAATCGAATCACTCTATATTGTGAAGACGTTTATCCATTCACTTTTAAACGGAGACAGTTTCCTATAAAACTAGCTTTCGCTATGACGATTAATAAATCTCAAGGACAAACATTCGAAAAAATTGGGATAGACCTGCGAAAATATGTTTTCAATCACGGTCAATTACATGTCGCTTGTTCGAGAGTGCGATCTTGGGATGCCTTACACATTTTTTTAGGCAATCAAAGAGAAAATAATTACATTAAAAACTATGTTTATAAAGAATTGTACACAAGTTAGAAAAAATACAGAGAAAAGGCGATTAAAAAATATTGAAACTGTAGATACGTTCTTACGAAACACAGGTGTGAGGAATGATTGAAGGATAGATCAGCTCGATGGTTTGAACTAAATGAGAAAAAAAAATAACACAACAATAAATGACTGGTCGTCACCCGCAGAGGTGCTATATCTCCGCTGCAATTTTTGCACAATCATTGGTCCTTTCCGCTAGACTCGGTAGATGATTAGTGACTAGCTTCAAATAAAGGATCTCATTGGATCACAAACAAATACATTTTCAACAACAATATTTACGAACATTTGAATTTTATTGATTAGTAACCAAGTTTTCAGAAAAAACATTCAACTCCGAGGACTCGTACTGATACGTTGGATCGTTAACGCCACCATCTCAGAGAAAAATGAGCGAGAAACACACCGTAGAAAAAGAAGGTCAGCCGATTACGTTTATTCAAACAATATTTTTTACAGATAATACACGCAACATTTTCATTGGCGTCACACTTACAATTATTGTTCCGTGTTCAATTATTATTTTGTAGGTTCTGATGTGAATCTTGATCTCGATGAAGAATTGCACCTATTAGGCGAAGACGCGCTACAATGCACGTCTAACGAGGACATAGAGAAAATACGACTGTACGAGACATCGGTGTAAGACACACGAAAGAATGAAACATTTTTAAACTCATGTACACCAGGTTCGACCGAGCACTAATGACGTCACTGTTTCACAGGGAAGTGATCGGCCACGTCGATTCCATGGACGCACCGAAAGGAGTCGGTGAAATCGGGAACCGAATTTTCAAATTTTTTATCAACAACAGGAGTGGGCATCGTCTCCAAGTAATCGTGTGGAATAAAGAAATCGATGGAATAAAACCACACGTCGTTCTCAACTCGGTATGAAATCACAATAATGTTATTTTAAATTCGTAAAATCCTTCCAATGGATATGCAACTAATGTTTATATGCTGAATTATAATCATCAACGAAATTTTCAGTTGGTACATATCGACGGGGCGATGGCGGTACCATCGAAAGAAGGCTACCAATTTGGTACGCTTCCGTTTGAGCTGACGGTACGATCGAACACGATCGTCAACAACTTGGGTCAGGAAGATACCTCGCATGCAGTCGAACAAACCGCTGACGATGAGATACCCGTCTTATCCCTGAAAGAGGCTGCAGATTCGACAGGAACGATAAGTAAGAACACTGATGTTTTAGCATTGAACTGAAATTTAAACTTTTTGGACGTAATACTTCTTAAAATGGTATATTGTGTAACTAGGAGGCAATATCGATATTTACATGCCGAGCGACAGCTTGCAATATGCAAGACTCATATTGCATACTATACTCGGCATGAAAAGACTGTTGCCTCCTTGTTGCACACGATTCTTCATATAAGAGTATGATTTACGCGTTTTGATGTTAGGTGAAACCGTGAAATAATGCGACACTTGACTGCAAATACACATGCACGAACTCGAGAGATGTACGAATAAAGTCACTTTCAACTCCTAGGAGTTAAAAGTGACCCAGTACGTATTTTTCGAGGTGGTCCGCGCATGCGCACTTGCACATTTACCCGACCGTCGGTAAAACGTCTGATTCAGCGACCGAAAATTACCATCGAAAAACGTGTGAATCATACTTGCGTTATATAAAATTTAAATGAGATATACTAAGAAATTTGAATTCTAATCAATAATTGATAAATAAAAAATTAATCTAAATTAATTCCGCGATTCGAATTGAACTGTCTACAAAAGTCCACGGATATATCAAGACTAACTTTTTGTGGGTGAAAAAATACAAAGATAACATGGAGGAGTTTGGTACTGGAGCGATAACAGATGGAACTCATAAACTGGAACTTAGATTCACCAATTTGAACAATTCACATGATTTCGAGAAAGGCGACAAAGTCGAAGTCGTGGGGCGTATACGATATAATAGTGAGTACTACAATTTCGATAGCTGCAGGAACATAGTTACACGAACAAGGAGAGTAGGGACCTTCGATGTCACGGATCGGGTTCCCGTTTCACGTGGTGAAAGTTTAAGACCTCCGAATTAACGTGGTTTTTGATTTTTGATCTAATACGCCTTGGTTGCTGAGATATCGCGATTTGAAATTTAGAGATTTTCGGGCGGAGTGGGGCTCGCGCGTCTACTCCGTTGAGCGTGCACACTGGAACCAAGAGCTGGCGTGGCTGGGGCGGTAAGACGACGGACTAGAACGCTGAAGGTTCGCGGTTCGCGTCCCCGCACATTTTTTTTTTTTCAATTTATTTTCCATATATCTTTTCAATCTCGCAAGTAAGGCATGCCTTTTTGTTATAGAGACTTGTTGTTTCATATTATATATTCCGGGTATTTATGTGTTATAGAAAATCCTGCAGGTGGGTCAGGGCATGCAATATCCCAGGTATTCATGTGTTACGGGAAATTCTACAGGTGGGTCGGGGTATGCAATATTCCAGGTATTCATGTGTTATGGGAAACCCTGCAGGTGGGCCAGGTCATGCAAGATTCCAGGTATTCATGTGTTATGGGAAATCCTGCAGGTGGGCCGGGTCATGCAACAATGAAAAATATCCCTTCGGCCAAACCTTGTGAAGACATAAATACCTGGAATATTGCATGACCCGGCCCACCTGCAGGATTTCCCATAACACATGAATACCTGGAATCTTGCATGACCTGGCCCACCTGCAGGGTTTCCCATAACACATGAATACCTGGAATCTTGCATGACCTGGCCCACCTGCAGGGTTTCCCATAACACATGAATACCTGGAATATTGCATACCCCGACCCACCTGTAGAATTTCCCGTAACACATGAATACCTGGGATATTGCATGCCCTGACCCACCTGCAGGATTTTCTATAACACATAAATACCCGGAATATGTACTCTGATTTTTCTATGAAACAAAAAGGACCTATAAACACTACTGGCTTGCGCATGCAAAGTCTTATGAGGGATTGAAAAGATATATGGAAAATAAATTGAAAAAAAAAAAATGTGCGGGGACGCGAACCGCGAACCTTCAGCGTTCTAGTCCGTCGTCTTACCGCCCCAGCCACGCCAGCTCTTGGTTCCAGTGTGCACGCTCAACGGAGTAGACGCGCGAGCCCCACTCCGCCCGAAAATCTCTAAATTTCAAATCGCGATATCTCAGCAACCAAGGCGTATTAGATCAAAAATCAAAAACCACGTTAATTCGGAGGTCTTAAACTTTCACCACGTGAAACGGGAACCCGATCCGTGACATCGAAGGTCCCTACTCTCCTTGGAAGATTAAAATCATAGTAATAATTCAGTTCAATTTTCTATCTTTTTTTGACCTTATTTGATATCATGTGTAACGATTTTTGGTTTCGAAGGTCCAATCAAACTCCAACAGTTAACGTTTCAGCCCAGAAGAGGGCCTTCTTCAGAACTACACTCCCGACAAAAATTAACGGGCCACCCTTTTTTTCTCAAAATATTGCCTTTTTTCAAAGTGCTATAACTTTGCGAAAACTGTGGCCAGATGGATGTTTAAAAACGCATTTTGAAGCCTGAAATGTCAGCTTCAAAATGCGTTTTTGACATTGTGTTTGTGGATGACCAGACCAAAGTTATGTCAGTTTAAAGCAACCAGTGACGAATTCGTAAGCCGAACTCCAACTTTCAGATGCTGTACCGGACGGGAGAATTTTTTTTTCGAATTTATAGAATTGAAGATTTCAAGGTTTGGATTTTCTCTTCAAATTCCATTTTTAACTTTTGCTCTACGATTTTTCTTCGTCGAGTTACAAGGCATTGAACGGACAAGCGTCCGTAAAAGTTTGACCTAACGTAACAGGCGAACGAATTATCGTAGGAGGATTGTTAAAACGCCATTTTGAAGCTTTGAACTTCCTCTTTCCACATCAATACTGCGACATTGCATGTAATGTCTTTTTGAAGTCCAGCTCCTACACGAAGATGACCCTGTAAATCCATAAATCAACATTTGAAGTTCAACTTCACACAGCCAGCCTAATAATGGTAATTTGGGTGGCCCCTGTTACCATCTCGAAGATGAAAGTGTCCTCTTCAAATTCCGTTTTTAACATTTGCTCTACGATCATTTTTCGCCGAGATATTCGATTTCAAAGACAATCAAGCGTTCACCAAGTTTACCTCCGGCATCAGCATTACCCAAGATGTACCACGAGGAGTACCACGTACCACGGATCGTGACAAACCATTAGCTCTTAAACCATTCAATGTTTCTTGCAACTTCAAAAGTATCAACGATTTGTCTAGCTTATTCAATCCTCTAAAAGACGAAACACCGCTGCTTCTCAAATCAAATGTTGTTTACAAAATCCCATGTGGAGGTTGTCAGTCATCTTACATAGGACAAACTGGCAGGTGGCTATAAACTTGGTTAAAAGAACACGATCAAAATATTAACCGCAAGGAAAAAGAATATACAGCTTTAACCAAACATAAGATCGACAGAGACCACAACTTCAATTTTAATGATGTCCGTGTTTTGAAAAAAGAACCTAACAAATATAAGAGGTTGATCCAGGAAATGTGTCACATAGCAGCAGACAAAAATAGCGTTAATCTAAGAAGTGATGTCAATAATCTTAGTGCCACGTACTTCAGTTTATTGTGATACACATTGTAAAAAAGCCAAAGTGTAATTCATCTAATATTTTTCCAACGTTCGTTATTTGAATAAGCTACGTTTACCGCCATTCGTGAGTAGACTATCTATGCGTCCCGTTATCCATGCTTGACCACTTCTTCCGGAATAGCTCACTGGAGATTATTTACACTTTCGCTCTTACGATCTGTAATCGTCTACTTAATCGACTTTAAAAAAGTCCATCCGTACTAAAAAGGTCGTAAAAGACCCTGATAAAGGTTACTAAACGCTATACGCAATCTCTTACCTGTAAGTTGTCGATCGATTGCACTAATCAATTTCATAATCTTGACCACATTTTCTAGCCTATAAAAACTTTTTTTCTTTTTTTGCGGGAATAGATTTATATTGTTAATGAGTTTGCTGAGATGAGTTTTATTTATTAAGAAGCTATTTGTAAGTACAATAGATTGTGATTTTTTTGTATATTTTTCGGATTATTTTTTATAATAAAAATTTATTATAGTTCTGAAGAGGGCCCTCTTCTGGGCTGAAACGTTAACTGTTGGAGTTTGATTGGACCTTCGAAACCAAAAATCGTTACACATAATTCAGTTCATTTGGACTTTCTCTGGGCTCTGTCGGACAATATTCAGATTTCGGATTTTGAACTGTGCCGTAATGATTGAAAAATACATTAATCGTGAATCTCGTTGGGTCCTCGTATCAAAACCAGAAGCTGTATTATTGTTAGGATGAATATGACCACTCTTACAGAATATTTTTTAATCAAACTTTATTCCGTTAATTCAAGGTGAACCGATTTATCTGATGGTGACGTCGCTGGACGACGTTATCCTATTGAAGGAACCGAAAATGACACTAATCAACCTGCTGCGTAGAACTGAAGATCACGCGTGGGTACAGGAGCGAGCGCGGTAGACGCGTTTTTCTTTGTTTTTAAAAACATTGTTTTAAAATACGTAAAAAATTGTGGCGACATCGGTCGAAGTAGGGGGAACTACTAACTAGAAAACGGAGTTTGATAACGAAGAACAAAAGCCAACAGCTGCAAGCTGGATCATCGACGTCGTCGTCCCCAGCGGGAATGATAAAAAAGAAGAAGAAAAATTAGATTGAAGGAACTCCCTAAATTAGAATCAGTGATATTTACTGCGAATGAATTTGGACACTGGTTTTCAGTTATAAGTATGCAACTGGAATTCACTCATTCGCGGTGAGTGTCGCTAATTCAAATTTAGAGAAAAACTTTCGTCAAATTCAGTGTGGTCAAATTGGACCGAAAGCGTTCGACCGAAGCCGTACTGTGCATTCATCATATTAACATTCGTTAATTTGTTAATCATCATATTTATACTGTTCAAGAAACGATAATAATAATAAAGATAAAAAAAGGAAATAAAATGACCAATTACATTGTGCAGTATTCATTGAGTAGTATTGAAGATAATCAATAAGGCTTGTAAAATAAAACTCGGAAACTTTAATGAAAGTTAATAAATGATTTATTAACTACTGAACGATCTTTACACGAAACTATTTTAACAAACAACTGAACTCTCATTCACTATAAACATGAGAGTTGTCTTGACAACTAAACGACTGTACAGCTAGACACTGTGTTTCAATACTTCCTCTCAAAGTGACTAGCCGTTTCCTATTAAAATAACTTATTCGAAAACATCAAGATAAAATTACAATAAAACAATCTTACGTTAACAGGAACAATCCTCCTGTGATATTACTCCTAGCATACTTCGTAACCTTTGAAATCTTACTCTTGTCAAGGGTTTAGTCATAATATCAGCTACTTGATTTTCTCCTGCTACATGTTCTATTTCGATAACGCCTTTATCAAATTTTTCACGAACAAAGTGATGTCGTATTTCAATATGTTTTGAACGCTTATGGAATTCAGGATTCTTAGCTAATTTAATCGCACTATCATTATCAACAAAAATTGTTGGAATGTATTTCACATTAGTTATTTCTGTTAATAATCGAAGCGTCCATATTAATTGCTTGGTTCCTTCACTCGCAGCTACATACTCAGCTTCGGTTGTTGAAAGAACAACACTCTGTTGTTTCTGACTTAACCAAGATATGGCGCCTTCAGAATATTTGCAAACCACACCTGTTCTTGAACGTCTAGTTTCCAAATCTCCTGCAAAATCTGCATCACTGAAAGTCTCAAGTTCTTTTTGTTTATTATTAGCCTTATATAATAAACCATAGTTAAGAGTTCCTTTCAGATATCTAAAAATTCTCTTTACTGCTATCCAATTTGACAACTTGGGAGCTTCCAATTTTTCAGCTGCTACACTAACTGCATAAGCAATGTCAGGACGAGTTGAAGTCACTAAATACATCAAACTTCCTACAGCTTGTCTATAAGGAACATTTTCAGTAACAATTAAATCTTCCTTATTTTCTTGGCTATTATCCCTTTCGCAAGGTACGGTAACTGCATTTGATTCTAGCATTCCAAATTTTTCTAAAACTCTTTTTGTATAAGTTCTCTGATTCAGAAAAATCGAGCCATCGTCAAAACGTGTTATCTGTACTCCAAGATAATAATCCAAAGATCCAACTTTAATTTTAAATTCTTTTCTCAGATTTTCAATAAACAAAGTTATTTCATCTGAATTCGTTCCTGCTACTAATCCATCGTCAACGTAGATTGCCACCAGAAGCTTTCTATTACCCTTTTTTCTCATAAATAAACACGAATCTGCCAAACTACAAATCATGTTCTCCTTTTTCATAAAATCTACGAACCTCTTGTTCCAGGACCGCGGTGCTTGTTTCAAACCATACAAACTTCGGTATAATCTACAAACCCGTCCTGTCCCATCATCATAACCTTCAGGTTGCCTCATGTACACTTCTTCTTGAAGTTTTCCATACAAGAAAGCCGTTTTAACATCAAACTGCTGAAGTTGAAGATTTTCGGATGCTGCAACACTTAGGACGGCTCTCACTGTGTCGAATCTTGCCACAGGACTAAACGTTTCTTCATAGTCAATTCCGTGTCGCTGAGAATAGCCTTTCGCTACGAGTCTTGCTTTAAATCTATCGAAGGTTCCATCCGATTTTTCTTTAACTCGCAAAACCCAACGATTCTCCACTATTCTTTTTCCTTCTGGTAAATCAACTAACTTCCAAGTTTCATTTTCAGCGAGTGAGGCCATTTCTTCTTCCATCGCTTCTTTCCATTGACGCGCTTCGGAAGATGCCATCGCCGAATCAAAAGAATCGGGAATAACGTATTCAGCAACCATTGTGTGATAGTTCAAATAATCAGGCTTACGAGTTACTCTCTTCACTCTGTGTGAAGACTGTCCACCATCCCTGTTATTCAAAATTACTCCCTCTGTTTGCTTACATACGTGTTCCTGTAACCCGATCCAAACCTTCAAAATCTTCAGGTACTTGATCTTCCTCATGATTTTCGCAGCTTCTGTCGTCTTCTTCCTCTTGATCCTCATTTCTTCTGTCAAGTTCGCTGTTTTCTTCAAATTCTTCCTCTTGAACCTTGCTTTCTTTATAACCATCAATTCTATTGATGACTACATCTGTTTTTTCAACTTCCGATCCACAATCAATAGTCAATTGTACTTTGTTCAAGAATAAAGTTTCCCGTTTGAAGATAACATCACAACTCAAAAAGATCTTCCTTTTACAAGGAATCCAGACGCGAAAACCATCCTTTTCACCACAGTACCCGACGAAAAAACCTTTGATACTCTTCTTATCCCATTTTTTTTCGTAACTGTTTTGGTACATGTACGAAACATTCCGTACCAAATATCCGCAGATGATCAATATTCACAGCTTTTCCTCCAAACCACAACTCGAACGGAGTTTTATCCTCACTAGATGTTGGACCCGTATGATTGAGTACATACGCAGCTGTATTAACCGCTTCTGCCCAAAGTTTGATTGGTAAATTTTTAGCATGTATCATAGAGCGTGCACTTTCTACTAATGTGCGATTTTCTCGTTCTGCAGCTCCATTCTGCTCTGGTGTGTAAGGCATAGATATTCTAAAACATATGCCCCTTGCTTCAAGAAATTCTCTAACTTCTTTATTATCAAATTCTCTACCACCATCACAAAGGAATTCTTTAACTGTATGTCCTGCAGTACTAGCTTCATTCAGAAAAGTTTTCAAACCATGTGCAACCTCAGACTTCGCTTTCAAGAAGAAGACTCGACGAAATTTTGAGAAATCGTCTTTGAAACATACAAAATACTTCGCACCTCCAATAGAATCTTCTTGCATGTGACCACAAACATCAGCATTGATCAACTCACCAGCTTTGTCAGGTCTCTTGCCCATAACCTATTGAAGATAATCAATAAGGCTTGTAAAATAAAACTCGGAAACTTTAATGAAAGTTAATAAATGATTTATTAACTACTGAACGATCTTTACACGAAACTATTTTAACAAACAACTGAACTCTCATTCACTATAAACATGAGAGTTGTCTTGACAACTAAACGACTGTACAGCTAGACACTGTGTTTCAATAAGTAGTAATCAATTCATTTATAGAAAAATGGTACGGAATAACTAATTCCTACATTATTAACAAAAATTGTATAATTCAAATGCATATTTTAACTTCATGTGAAAGTCATAGATACCGTGAAGACTCGTGGATTCAATCGACTCTTAACCAATCAAAACGTCTCATGTACTTTGAACAATATAAGAATGAAGCGTATATCTCAACATATACCTGCATCTTAATTGTATTGTATACATTAACGAATCTTCATAATTATAGGTATGTAAGGAACTCACTTGGAAAAGTAAGAAAGAAAATTGTATACAGAATTCGAGAAATCGTCGGCCCGCGCGGAGCGCGGGCCTCGGATCGGCTAGTTCATTTAAAAACGTCAGCTCTCTATCGCATCTATGTAATGCACTAAAGGACAAAACACCTCTTCCACGTACTTCAAATATTGTTTACAAAATTCTTTGTAGTGGTTGCGACGCTTCTTACATTGGTCAAACAGGCAGGTGGTTGAAAACAAGACTGGACGAACATGATAAGAACATTAACCGTGACTCAAAAGATATACAGCGCTAACAAAACATAAGATTGAAGCGGACCACCAGTTTGACTATAATAACACCAAAGTACTTCCCAGGTAACACAAACGTCAGAATGACAGCAGGGCCGGAACTTGAATTGAGGAGGCCCCGGGGCAAAACAAAATTTGGGGGCCCCCCTTTATGAATTGCTTACAGGGTTGGGCGCTACTAAATATTTAGTGTGACTAATTACTGCACAAATTACAAATTACAGTTGTAATTAGTAATTAGAACCGAACTAATTACAAATTACAAATGTAATTAGTAATTAGAACCGAACTAATTACAAATTACAAATGTAATTTATAATTTTAAAATTACATTTTCCAAATGTAATTAGATGCAAATTACACACTAATTACATGTAATTGAAACCGAAAAATGTCTAATTACATCTGGCAAATGTAATTAGGTTCGAATTTCACACTAATTACATGTAATTAGTTCAAAATTTCACACTAATTACATGTAATTAGGTTGTAATTTCACACTAATTACATGTAATTAGGGTCAATTCTTGGTGTCCAGGTCCATAGCACCATAGTTCCTGGCGTCCAGGTGTATCGGGCCATAGTTCCTGGCGTCTAGGCCCATCGCGCCATGGTTTTCGATGTCTAGGTCTATCGCGCCATGGTTTTCGGTGTCTAGGTCTATCGCGCCATGGTTATCGGTCTCTAGGTCTATTGCGCCATACTTCCTGGTCTCTAGGTCCATCGCGGCATAGTTCCTGGCGTCCAGGTCTATCGCGCCATAGCGTTCGGTGTCTAGGTCTATCGTGCCATAGTTCCTGGTCTCTAGGTCTATCGCGCCATAGCGTTCGGTGTCTAGGTCTATCGTGCCATAGTTCCTGGTCTCTAGGTCTATCGCGCCATAGTTCCTGGTCTCTAGGTCTATCGCGCCATAGTTCCTGGTCTCTAGGTCCATCGCGCCACAGTTCCTGGCATCCAGGTCTATCGCGCCATAGTTTTCGGTGTCAATCATAATCAAATTCTCCACCGATTACATTCTCTCATTTGAATTGCTATCAATTCCCATTTTGAATTGTGATAAGGATCGAAGTTTCATTGATTACATTTCCCGGTTGTAATTGATATAATTTTCCTGTGTAATTACAACTCTACCTGATGCATATTCAAGTTCAAGTGAATTTCAAATGACTGTGAGCCGATTTTGAGTACACATATGCTGACATAGGGGAGTTTCCAGTCCTTTCATATACGTTCGTGCTCTCACATATTTCACCGCCGCCTCCTGTTCTACTCTACGAAAATGTTCTCACGTATCTTACGACTCGTGGGGGGGGGGGACCTTCCACTCTATTCTTCCCACTGTTTTGCATTGAAGGAGTCACCAAAACTGTGTCATTTATTGAATTTCATGGGACCTATAATCGCGGACTGTCTTGTGAGATATATCTTATCCCCGGCCCAAATGACACTCGATAATTTTTATCCATTAGTTCATAATATCGTTTCTTATAAAACAAAACGATTAAGCCGCGGAAGAGTCATGTTTGACTTTATATTTGTTTGTAATTATTGTTGACGCCCTGTTCCCTCCACCGTTCCTATAGACATTGCTATGTCAGCCGAGCGCATCCGTCGCAGTTCCCAAGATCAGAAATTATTTTAGTATTACGTGAATTGGCACATCTGTGTGCCGTGACAGTCTCCGTGCGTAGCCAGCGACGTGGAGGAAGAACTGCGATGGTGAATATATTGGTCGAATTGACATGGAACGCACTCAACATATATGTATGCTTGGGGTCGGCCAGACCTTTTCAGAATTGATGTCAATGTTGATGGGTAAACGTAATAAGTCGTGAAATTTGATGATAATTGCATGGATGAGATGTAATAAGTCGACAATTTGATTTGAACCGTACTGGGGGCTTCACCTTTGCGCGCTTCACTCGCCCTTGGAATGGCTTGCCTAACTTTTTCTGACCTTCAGTGGCTTTGCTAACCTCCTCGGACCGTTCTTAGAAACCGTATGCGTTGATAATATGTATGTCTCTCGCGCGATAGGACACTCGGACCTGGGCACCAAAAACTATGGCATAATAGGTCGGGACACGGGAAACCATGGTGCGATAGACCTAGAGACCAGGAACTATGGCGCGATGGACCTAGAGACCAGGAACTATGGCGCGATAGACCTAGAGACCAGGAACTATGGCGCGATGGACCTAGAGACCAGGAACTATGGCGCAATAGACCTAGAGACCAGGAACCAAGGCGCAATAGACCTAGAGACCAGGAACTATGGCGCGATAGACCTAGACACCGAAAACTATGGCGCGATAGACCTGGACGCCAGGAACTATGGCGCGATGGACCTTAGAGACCAGGAACTATGGCGCGATGGACCTAGAGACCAGGAACTATGGCGCGATGGACCTTAGAGACCAGGAACTATGGCGCGATGGACCTAGAGACCAGGAACTATGGCGCGATGGACCTAGAGACCTGGAACTATGGCGCGATAGACCTAGAGACCAGGAACTATGGCACGATAGTGTGAAATTTTTGTTCTACACTCAATAATCGATACATCTCCGATCTCACGGGACATTAATATTATAACAAATCATTATGTTTGCAATGGTGACACAGTGGCAGCATTTTTAAAAGATTTTTTTTCCATCTTCATTCCAATCGATCCATGAATATTGTCAACACAGCTAACTGTACCATAGTGTAGATTATTTTTGGTATGATGTGAACTGTAAATTTATGTATATTGTATCAATATTCTTTGTAGAAAGTCGAATAATAATCTTTTCTGTTTAGCAACAGTTATGCAGAAACTACGTGACACAACGAAGGACAAGTTAATTCAGACCATGCGACCGTGGCGTAGCATGCCGGTGATCGGGTTTGGCTCAAAATTTGACGATAGGATCTGCAGCGATCGGCGAAGAAATGAAAATAACCACTTAAAATGAAAAAAACGTTTATGATATTTCAATACTAGTGCGCAAGGGTGGTAATGCCTGCACGACGAGTGTGGGGGCGCAGCCAGAGCCCAAAGGCGAGTCAGAGGTGAGCCGGAGTTGAGACGAAGAGCAAGTGATCATCTTCACACGAGTTAGGCACTGTTGCCGCCTTTTGCACGCCTATCAAACATTATTCTTTGCCACGCCATTCTACACACCGCTAGCGATGTAAGAAAAATTTAGTCCCACACCGTTGGCGAAAGCCTGTTTTGGGCGCCTCTAGACGCTGCCCGAAAGAGGACTTTCCAGACAGGCGTGGCAAAAAAGTTATTTGTTTGTTTTGTTTTCTTTTTTTTTTTGTTTGTGACACGTTATGCATCTTAAAAAGAATGTTCGTCGTGACCAAGTGAAATTACATTATAATACCTAAAAATTGACCGAGAAAATTAGATAACTTCATCCGCATTTAATTTCAGGGTATATTGACGCGAACGTTTCCATATAGTTTTTTTCAAGTAGCTGAATCGCCAAAGTTTCTGGCTTATTCTTGGATCGCCAAACGGATTCTTTTTCCATCAAACAATTATCAATCAAAATATCTTGAATGTATTCAAAATAGCATTCAAGCGAACATGAATTTCTGTCGTTACAAAGTTCATCATTTTTGTCAGTAATTTTAGATTCGAAAAAAAAGAAAGTGTCACTCGTATGTATACCTTTATGTGTATATAAACGAATATTATAAATATATAAATATATTGAAAATATAATATTATTCGGATTTCCTTATTTCAACCCTACTTATCCAAATCATAATAAGACTCCTGTAAGACGTCAATAAGACTTGTATAAGACATCAATAAGACATCTTTAAGACACCGATATCGCGGACATAAGACATCGTATCGTGTACATTAAGAGGTCTTAAAGACCATTCTGAGACAATTTCAAGATGTCTGATGAAAATGTCTGACGTCTTGAAGACATCCATAAGACGTCTCTGTGTTACCTGGGTTACGAAGGAAAAAAACTATAGAAAAAGAATCATACTCGAAATGTGCCATATCGTTAGAGATAATTCCACCGTAAATCAGCGCAGCGACATGGAGAATTTATGCGCTTCATACTTTGGTCTACGTTAGTCTTATGTTTTGTTAATGTTTGGAATTGGAAATTGAAGAAATTAATGTAACTTGATCTCCAATTCCAAACCTAGAATAGAAATGGCGGAAGTTCAAAAAATTCCCGCGTCTTGATGTTTCAAACAACCAATAACTGTTGTTTCCTCCATCTTGCCTTCAGCACAGTAATCACTTCTATTCGCCCATAATTACCCTATCAAGATCCGACCCTTCCGTTCTCTTCCGGCCAACAGGAAGTCAATTCGCACGTCGTTTTTGATGGTTCAAATTAAATCCTTCCTTATCAAGGCCCTTGAAGGCAATCTACGCTCAAGATGCCCCCCAAGGAACCTGACGAGGACGTGTAAACGTTAAAAAATAAAAAATTTTGATATTGTGTGTTTTTCGAATTTATCTCACGTCTCTTGCTAAATTTCGGATCCTAACCTCAAATTTACTATTCTTGTTATAGATATGTCTATCATGACACTTGAAATGATCGACTCTTAATATATAAGAATTCACTTAACATAAGTTGTAAGTATATATCACTTCATGTAAGTAAATAACACTTTATACTAGATGTTTACCCAATAAATAAATTACAGTTCTGAAGAGGGCCCTCTTCGGGGTAGAAACGTCAAAATGGTGTATCATTGACCTTGGAGACCAAAAAAGTCCTACAAAATTATCATTTTTGCCGATTTCTGCTTTGAACCCCAGAGAATGACCCTCGGAAATTCGTCACGAATTCTGAATCACTCTATATTAATGACATCTTTGAAACGTCTGTTATCGTGTCGTGAAGTGCCGTTTTAATGCCTGTGCCGTAAAAAATATTTATTGATGAAAAGGCATTGAAAATCACTTTGACGCCACGTGAGATTCACATGAACGTGCAGATAGGAACTGCTGTAAATCGTAGCTGTAAACTGCCGTTTAATGACTTTCATTGTTTTGAGCGTTATTCTTTGGAATACATAACTGATAACAAACAGGATATGGAACAAAGTCGTGGAATAATGTATCGTCGTGGCGATTGATTGCCACGTCCACTTGTACATTTTATTTTCATGGAAAGTGAGCCAAGATTCTGAGGTATGGATTCCCATACCTGCGTAATTCTAAGGTATGGAGTACTCCACCAAAACCATAGGGGGATCCCCGGGCCTGTCTGTATATTCTCATATTGAAACCAGAAGCTGGTCTGGCCCACCGCTGAATAAATACACGATGCAATCTTCCCCGATTATTATTTACGAATGAAAAATATACTATTGGCCATCGAATATGTGGCTGGCAACTTCATGTGCCTTTGGGACATTTTAGCCGTCGAAATTCGATGAATTGTATATCGTGTAACAATTAATGGACGAAACTTTGGGATTGAGACGAGTACGAAGCTTGTCAGCAATCACACGAGTGGCAAATCAACAATCGTCCCTAGTCACACGCCATATTTTTTTTCAATCTAAAAAAACCATGACCCTTGGAAGTTGAACCCGGTTGGAGTTTTTCACTCCCAGAGAAAGGTAATTTCAGACCAGATTTGGTATGACGCGCCAAAAATAGGGAAATATTTGCCCAGCATGATATGGCGCGCCAGAACAAGGTCATTTCAGTACGCTATACCGGCACCGGGCACAAATTTCCTTCTTCTGGACAAGTGATACCATTTTTGCACTCCGAAATCAGGAAATTTCTGTCCAGAGATGGTACAGCCCGCTCAAAAGTGTCAAATTTCCACTTCGAAGAGGTAATTCCGGCTCCGAGATGGCAACGCCAGCAATTTGGATAATAATCAATGGATCAATGATGTGAGAACAAATTTATTCGGCAGCTTTCGTCCCGCTAAACTACTAGGTGATTCCCCTTTTCATGTGAGTGTTATATTAAGAACATTCATTCCGACGACGCTCGTTCACTGTTCACACTTCTACATCTTCGAAATGTGATCATTCAAATAGAATTAATTCAACATATTGGTCATACAGGGTATCCGAATAAGGACCCAAAATTCACTTGATTGAAAATCGATTTGAATAGATTCAAATCTCAAGTTATCGATTCACTCAAAGTTCTACCTACGAACTTATATCGCTTTTGTATTTGTTTTATACCTACAATAAATCAGAGTTTATTTCGTGATCATAAACGCATCGGGTCGTGCAAATCGTGCCAAACAACTGGATGCTCACCACAGCTATTGTTATCCACTACGTGATAACGGCTGTTTGTCGTGCGATTCCGAACCTCCTGATTGGTCTACGAGCAGTTATCATTGACCATCATAGATTCCAAACTCCCACCCACCCACTTTTTGTATAAAAGCTGCTTCATTTTGGTGCCTTCATCAATCGACTGAATCAACCCAAACTAGTTGCCTCTTAACTCTATATTTTCTTCATCGGTCTACTTGACATACTCGACAAACTTCAACGATGAAAATAGTTATTTTCCTTGCGGCGGTATCCGCTGCGAATATTTTCGTGGGTGTGGAGTGTGTTGAAAGTGCCATTCCAATTGCAACTGAAGTCAAGGTGTTGCCTCAATCAGGACTCCAAGTAACACTCCTGAACAATACCCAGATAGAGAGTTTTGAGGTTTATGGAGAAGTAGACGAGAAGATTGCAAGTAAGGGGTTACGTGAGTTTCCCTTAAGTTACGTGAGGCGATTTTTCGACCCCCCCTACCCTCCCCCCGTGTTGAGATTTCGAGAGATTTGGTTCGACCCCCTAATCTCACGTGAGATTTTCTAAATGCGTATTTTTAGTGTAAATGTGTTAATATGTGCTTGATTAATTGAGTTGGATTTATCAATAAAAAATATAATTTATTGGTAAAAAAAAAATTACGTGAGATTTCGGTTCGACCCCCCTAAACGCCTCACGTAATTTATGGACGCCTCCTAAGGCATACAAATGATTTAACTGGCCATTGCGCTCGTCACTTTTCGACGGAATTTTTAACTAACGAAATGTCTCTGATCCAGCTGGCTTTACGAGGTATACGATGTCTATCAGAGGACATGGAAAGAGACAACAAGACGGTAAATGGATTTTCACGGACCCCGATCTTTACCTGCCGCCAGGATACATAATTTGCTACTGGGTAAAGATTCACCGCAACGGACATGTTTATCGGTCGATACCCAACAGCTACAATACGCCTCCATGGAGTGAAAGGGGAAATCATACGGGTTCCCTACTGAAAAAAAACATACGATAATTCTTATGAAAAATCACAAAATTAATCATGTGATAAATCGTAAGCTCTTATGAAAGATTTCAACTCCACATTTATCACATGATTAATTTTATACTTTATCATACAATTTATTGTGTGATTTATTTTAATGATGCGAATACATGATTCATCATGTAATTCGTTACATCATTCAATATATATAACATCATTTGAGGTATTTAAAAAAAAAACATGCGAACAATGCATAATTAATGTTTTGATTCTGTGAGAAATAAAGAAAGCAAACACAGAGTTAGCAATAATCGTATACTTTATTGACAGTGAAAACAAACATCGTGATTAAGAATGCACAGAAAGCATGGTGAAAAATCGAAAATCAAAAATACATCAGTATTAATACGCTTTCCACGTTGTGGAGAGTAACATACGGGACGCTTTACTACAATATACCTAGTATCCACTCCAATTATTATTATTATTATTGTTATTGTTGTTGTTATAGTTATTGTTATTGTTATTGTTATTGTTATTGTTATTGTTATTGTTATTGTTATTATTATTATTGTGGTTTTCTGCCAATATCCAGGGACTGGCTAGGAGGTTCAATAGGGCTCATTTTTAAGCTTATGATCCCGTCTACTATAATGTTGACAAACATTGTGAACAATTGTTCCCTATGTTGAACACAAAATAGGTGTTCCTGAAAAACACCCCCCAATCGATTTGCCTGGTTATTATATCTGACGCAGGGCGCATTATTTAGAAACGATAAAAAAGTTAGGAGAGCGTTATAATTTCGTAAGAGGCCAAAAAAATTATTGAATTTCAAAATAGTGTAAAAATATATTTTGAATCACATATAAATGTGCGTTCATTTAACCTCAAGGAAATTATGCATGCGAAATTACATGCATATATAATTCCGTGAGGACAAATTCGAAATATATTCCCACAATATTTTGAAATTCAATACATTTTTTGTTTTGCCTTATACGAAATATTACCATCTTTCAACTTTTTTTTATAACTTCGAAATAGTGTGTCCTACGTCAGATAAAATAACCAGGCAAATCGATATAGAGAGGTGTTTTTCAGAAACAACTTTTTAGTATTTAACAGAGGGAACAAATATTTTTGTTGGCCAACATTATATCGCAGTGTGGATCATTAGCTTCAAAATGAGCCCTATTTGAACCTCCTAAGCTCAGTACCGAGATATTAGCAAAAAAACCACATAATAATGATAATAATGAATAATTATTGAACGGATCACGTCTTTCCCAAATCGGTTTACATAAGTTGTTATCTAGTGTATAAGACAACTTTTTCGAAAATTTTGGTTCAAATCGAAGAGGTCGAGGTCGGATTTTCAGGGTTTTTTGGGCAATTTGACACGGAACCACCCAGTTAGTATCTGTATATACATCAGAACTACGTCATTTAAGAACATATATCAGCTTACCCTGGGAGGAAAGTATTTACATAGTATCGACAAGCCTATGTACTTAATATCTAGTGTCTCTTAAAAGTATTTAAACCGAGTCAACAAGTCTAGCTTTCATTTACATCTAGTATCACTTCCACAGAAAGCAATGTCATTTCGAAACCTGATGCGTCAGCATGCTCCTTATAAAATTATTTTACTATTTACATCCTGTCCGTTTATCTACTAAAAATCGACGGGTTGTAATAAACCAAGTACCTCGTCAAAAGAATTAAAGCATCACCCATTTTTTGGCTGAAAAATTAGCCATATTCAAAGTGCCATAACTTCGTGTCAAATGTTCGCAGAGGAGGGGTAAAAAACGCATTTTGAAGCTTGGAGCCTTGGCTTCCGAAAACATTTTTTTAAATTTGCCCCGCGCCATTTTGATTTTGAGTTTTGGCCTCGTAAAGACACTTGTGTCACTTTGTCAAGTGATAGTGTAAAGTTTGAGGTCATGCACGGGGAGGAGGAATTTTGTGACCGAAATTCGAAATCCGCCATCTTGTAGGCGCAGGTTTTCTCTGCAAAATGCATTTTTGATATCCACTCTCGGATTTTTTTTCGCAAAGTTATTCAACTTTTCAACAAAAAACGTCGAAAAAACTTTGAGCGGCCATTAAAAACGACCCGATTATCGGAAAAGGGTGAACAAAAACTCATTTTGAAGGTGGAAGTATCGACTTCAATTTGCTGCCAAGGAAAATCGAATTCCGCCCCGATTCAACCCCTTCCCCTAATTTTTATCACAAAAAAACGTGTTCAGTAAACCGTTGAATTTGACTACCTTTTTCAACCAAGCATAAATGGTTCAAAATTCGATGAAAAAAAAAAAAAAATGGACGTGAAAGTTCGAAGCTTTCCCTTCAAAATGACCCCCTTACGATATTGTTGTACGGTTTTCGTGAACCGAGATATCCGAAGTTGAAAAAAGCACTACATCGACCGAAATTTACGACGCTCAAGTTGCTTGGTCGGACTGACACCAGGGGTTGACCACTCTTGAAGTCAGGTGTATACACCTGCCGAAAAGTTGGGAATTTTAAAATTTGAAAAAGCTGGAATTCCGAAGTTGGAAAAAAAAGGTGTTGTTTTTTCCAGATTTTATGATTTCCCATTTACATGTCAAATTTACCATTTTCACAATAACGAATTTTCTTAAACACGACCTTACGTGATCAATAATTGATCAATAATTCGGAAAATTCGGAAAAACCTGAAATTCCAAAGTTGGAAAAAAAAGTTTTTTTTTTTTTTTGTCAATTTGGAGATTTAATGATTTCTTTGGTTAAACGAATTTTCTTAGCCACGACCTTATCTGATCAAGATACCGCTCGTCGATCGATCGCAGACCTGATTTCAAGACTTCATGAAGTCAATTGACTTCCAACTGACTTTAATGACTCACTGACTTCAACTGACTTTAACCGAGTTCAGCTGACTTCAACCGACTTCAACTGACTCACTGGCTCCAACTGACTCACTGACCTTGGCCAAGCTGAAATCGATTAAAAAAAAATCATCAAATCCCCAGAAAAAAAATTGAATCAGAAAAATTGACCATTTTTTTACAAATTCGCAACCTCAACGTTTCCAAATTTCTGGATTTCCCAGAATTTCAATCGAAATCCCTGAAACATTCGAAATCGGAATTTCGAATGTCAAAGTTTGAGAATTCCAAAACCGAATTTGGAAGGAATTTCCAAGATTACCGCCGGCATTAGCATTACCCGAGATGTACCGAGATGTACAAAACACCATGAAACAGGCAACGCGACTTCACTGGAGCCACCCGGCACGTTTCGTTCATGCTCTACGCGCCTCGGCATCGCTAGCCTACGTAGCCTGCGTTACTCTGCATAGCTTGGCTTCGCTGCGTGCTGACCCAACTGTTTACGCATGGTTTCTTGCATTCGTACTCAAGCAGACTATTCCCGATATTTCCGACTTACAATTCCATTGTTGATACCCCAAAATGCCCAGGGCTCACATCGACGAAGTTATTGTTGAACGGATCATTACCTTGAGACAAGCTGGCTTGTCTCAACGAGATATTGGTAACCAATTGGGGATTAACCAATCGATTGTGTCGAGATCCTTAGCTCGTCATCGCGAGAGAGGTGATATGCGTAGGAGGGAGGGCCAAGGCCGTGCACGATCGACTACCGATACCTGTTTCATGGTGTTTTGTACATCTCGGTACATCTCGGGTAATGCTAATGCCGGCGGTAATCTTGGAAATTCCTTCCAAATTCGGTTTTGGAATTCTCAAACTTTGACATTCGAAATTCCGATTTCGAATGTTTCAGGGATTTCGATTGAAATTCTGGGAAATCCAGAAATTTGGAAACGTTGAGGTTGCGAATTTGTAAAAAAATGGTCAATTTTTCTGATTGAATTTTTTTTCTGGGGATTTGATGATTTTTTTTGAATCGATTTCCGCTTGGCCAAGGTCAGTGAGTCAGTTGGAGCCAGTGAGTCAGTTGAAGTCGGTTGAAGTCAGCTGAAGTCGGTTAAAGTCAGTTGAAGTCAGTGAGTCATTAAAGTCAGTTGGAAGTCAATTGACTTCATGAAGTCTTGAAATCAGGTCTGCGGTCGATCGACGAGCGGTATCTTGATCAGATAAGGTCGTGGCTAAGAAAATTCGTTTAACCAAAGAAATCATTAAATCTCTAAATTGACAAAAAAAAAAAAAAACTTTTTTTTCCAACTTTGGAATTTCAGGTTTTTCCGAATTTTCCGAATTATTGATCAATTATTGATCACGTAAGGTCGTGTTTAAGAAAATTCGTTATTGTGAAAATGGTAAATTTGACATTTAAATGGGAAATCATAAAATCTGGAAAAAAAAACACCTTTTTTTTCCAACTTCGGAATTCCAGCTTTTTCAAATTTTAAAATTCCCAACTTTTCGGCAGGTGTATACACCTGACTTCAAAATGAGTTTTTGTTCACCCTTTTCCGATAATCGGGTCGTTTTTAATGGCCGCTCAAAGTTTTTTCGACGTTTTTTGTTGAAAAGTTGAATAACTTTGCGAAAAAAATCCGAGAGTGGATATCAAAAATGCATTTTGCAGAGAAAACCTGCGCCTACAAGATGGCCGATTTCGAATTTCGGTCACAAAATTCCTCCTCCCCGTGCATGACCTCAAACTTTACACTATCACTTGACAAAGTGACACAAGTGTCTTTACGAGGCCAAAACTCAAAAACAAAATGGCGCTGGGCAAATTTGAAAAAATGTTTTCGGAAGCCAAGGCTCCAAGCTTCAAAAAGCGTTTTTTACCCCTCCTCTGCGAACATTTCACACGAAGTTATGGCACTTTGAATATGGCCAATTTTTCAGCCAAAAAATGGGTGATGCTTTAATTCTTTTGACGAGTGTATATCTCGCTGGGCCGAATGGAAGAAGCGTATATCGGTGGGCCGGGTAAAACACACATGGAAATACACTTGTTTCATTAGAACCCGTCGAAATGCCCTGAGACAAATATTGTCTACATACAGGAACACAAGCGTAACAACAAAAAAAAAATTAAATACATAAAATGCACGTCAATGATTAGTATTCATATAAATTCGAAACTGCAGAAATGTATCCTCTATTTGTCATGTCAAGAAAAACACAGACCTTGTTGATATCGGCTGTTTTCGCAGCAATTACCTCATTGTCAATGGTTTGAATTGTTCGTATTGAACTTGAAAATTCACAAGTTGTGGTTTGTACAACATTACACAATACTAATTGTTGATCAGTTTCTTCGTCTACAACAAATGTATTAATTCTAACGTATGTTTCGTTAAGAAGTTGTGCATACGCATTACACGACCGTACATTTTCTTTCATCGCAGAAGCATATAAGCAGCCATTTTTTACCATTCTGAGAAATGTTCTACTATTTGACGATAGGTAATAAAACGTGTCCGGCAATTGTTTGTCAATAAGAGTTCCGCTTCCGAAATAAGTCATGCCAGATATCTGAAGAAATTTTTTCGTTCGTTTTCTGTCAATACGGTTATAATACTCGTTCACAATGTCAGGGGAAGACACATAAAAACGCTTGTCAAGGATGTCTACAGAACGTTTCATGTTCAAAAATCGGAGTATTTGCTGGTTTACTTCCTTGGCACACTGAATTGCAGTCAGCAATTCGTGATTCCCAGATTCAAATGGAAAAGTTGAATGCGCCCATAGTGGCCCCCAATCATACACACTTCTTGCAATGTGTAACAGCTGGTGAACATTGTACGTCATCGCGGCTTTACCATACAGTTGCTCTACCCCACAAACGAACTCATGCAGTTTTTGGTCAGCCTTGTCCAATTCCTCACATGTAATGTTACTTTTCAAAAGTATATACAAGCTTTCGACTAGTAGACCCCAGTTTTTGAGGAGTTTTATGTCTATAACGGAATCAAACACCGGTACACTGTAGTATAGGAGCCAATTTTCCCATTCGCGAGCTTTCCACATGGCTCTATCTCTCAACGGCCTAGACAAACGCCCCAATTGGTTAGGAGCTCTGATTTTAGACAACCGCAATTCTAAAATTTTGAAATCATGTGCTGAAATAACCTTGATCAGGCACTCGGTTAATTGCTTTGCAACGCCAGCGAGCACACAATGCATATAATCGGGAACGAATCCTTGGATGATGAGAAAATATAGCAAGTTGATCAGCGGTGAAGCATTTTTAACGCCAAAAACAGGCAGTCCCTTCTTCACTGCTTCTCTCATCAGCTTTATAGTACCTTCCGTATCTCGATTTTCACAAGTACTTCCCGAAACCGGATATCGTACACATCCTTCGAACCATTCACTACGGTGAAGGCACGAATCGCATCCGTAAAACGCGTTGAACTGCATAGCTCCGTTCATGGGAGAACGAGCAACAGTATCTACGCAACAGATCAATGCATACAACTTTACGTTCAGCAATTCCCCTTTGATTTTGCAAGTGATTCCAACTGATGAAAGCTCATTAATTTTATCTACAAAGGGGTCTAAAAGTACACTCATCTGTGGATTACTTTTGCCGAACCATAAACCGCACACTATCAGGTTCTTGAATCTAGCTTCTGCAGGTAGCTCATTGATCATGAGATATATTGGCCAAATTGAATAGGCTGAGCTCTCAAACACTGGTGCCCCGTCAGTGTTGAATGTCGCTGTGACATATTGATGTTTTTCAGTTTCTGGTAAACTCTTGACGAAATTACGGTAACATTTCCCATCATATACATCTTCCATGTGACCTTTTTCGTGGCGTCGTTCTCGCATTACAAAGTTATAATGATCTTCGTGCGCATGTAAGTAATCACAAATTGCATCTGAAGGATCAACAATCACAAAGCAATTACCACACGAGGGATTCGAAACATCAATAATTGTATGACAATTAGGGCATTCCTCGCTACTATTCAACTCGGTAAATTTACCTATGTACATGTCACAATTTGGACATGTTTCGTGGAATTCTGCACTACCTTTTGGATTGAATGATTTGTCTATCATGTATCGAGACTCAGGTATAACTGGCGCAGAAAATATGCTATTTATTAACCCCAGTAGATTTTCAGTTGATGCTAGAGGTAGTTTGTTGCTTAACGTATACTTCAGTAGCTCCGCTGGACTTATTTGAGCTGGTGTGGTTATCGTATCACAGAACCCAGGGCTTTGGAGCAAATCTTCAAGATGTTTCAGATCCCTACTACAAGCGTGTGATGCGTCGAAGTCTTCATCCGGGCTACTCATTTCATATGGGCTTCGTACGTCTTCATCAGCTGATGGAATCTATAAATATTTACCAATGCAAAATGTTTAATATCGATATTAGGATCAAAAGAAATGTTGTGATTTTTATTTGACAATTTATGAGTTGACGAATACGTTAGGAAATAGCAGGCATACACCATCGCAGGGTGTCCAGTGATTCAATGATAACATTCTGTAAGCATTTCTTTTCTTTTTTTGAGACAAATTTTATCATTTTTTCCTTATCCTGAACAATATCAACGGATTTTTCTTCTCTGGCGTATACTTTTATTTGTACCCAATTATTGAGTTACCTTACTTTGTATCATACACGTTACACGATATACTGGAATATGTGGTAATGGCAGTGCGAGCGAAATTTTCATGTGTTCGATGTTACATTTGAGTCACCAGCTATTTATTTTTGAACTTGTTATTTCCAAGTGATTGGCATGTACATTGGTGCGAGGCAGAGGTAATGCATGATTATGGAAATGACACTTACGTTGTAAGTCAATTCAGTTTCACCAGGCAGAGGGACTGCAACGATCGGAGTCTCATGATAGTTATCATCTGGTGTGGTCTGAAATTTCAAATATAACAATAGGGTAAAAGATAAGCATATAAAATGATCAAGTATTTTCTCATTGAAATCGAATTTCCACATCGCCCATGAATTAACGCAGCTCAGTAAAATTATCAACAAGGGCAACGAACTTTGTAATTCATTTCTGTGAAATAATGAGAAAGTTGAAATCGGCGACCTAGACTCGATTACGGTCATAAGAACGTAATTCACATTATGAATTTTCGAACGCCGTATGTTGCGAATTTGTGAGAAAATACCTATCACAGCAATTTCCATTGCATCTGGCGAGATACCGCTTTCAGATTAGTCTAGTCAGAATGTATACCATGTGAGTTTCCTGAAACAATACGGTCGAAATGCGCATGCGCGCAGGTATCCAATCGTGGTCTGTTGGCGGGCTGACAGCCAATCAGAAACTTTAATGCATTCTACGAGCCAATCAAAACACAGAACATCATTGGGATAACCGACATGATGAGTCAAATTATTGCAAAACAAAAAACGAATAATCACTAAAAACAATAAATTTGAAATAAAAAACAAATTTAATAAAGAGAATAAATTTTCGAATTAAAAAATTATTGAAAAAAATCAGCCTCAGGCAGTGTAGCAAAAACGCTACACTGGCTACGTGTTCTTGCATGAGGCACTCCCTGCTCGCTTGGATCCACAAGACCTGTGTTAGATTTAAACAGTCTCAGCGCGTTGAATACAACCATTTTTTATCTGAAGACCTAGCATGGGCGACTTTTGGTCCAGCGGTTCAAGCGATATTAATCCGGACAGACAGAGTAGTAGAGTAGCAGCAAAAAAAGACATTATTGAATATTGTGTGGCCCATGGGTATTTCACTAACGTTTCTATTGTCTTGGCGGCAAGAGTTCATCACAAGCTTTAAGAAAACCACCCATAGACCTCTGTAGTCCCTACGGTTCATCAGATACAGCTCAGGGTAGACAAATTAGCAGGAAGGCAAACACATAAGGCTTCTCCTTACAAGGAGAGTAGGGACCTTCGATGTCACGGATCGGGTTCCCGTTTCACGTGGTGAAAGTTTAAGACCTCCGAATTAACGTGGTTTTTGATTTTTGATCTAATACGCCTTGGTTGCTGAGATATCGCGATTTGAAATTTAGAGATTTTCGGGCGGAGTGGGGCTCGCGCGTCTACTCCGTTGAGCGTGCACACTGGAACCAAGAGCTGGCGTGGCTGGGGCGGTAAGACGACGGACTAGAACGCTGAAGGTTCGCGGTTCGCGTCCCCGCACATTTTTTTTTTTTTTCAATTTATTTTCCATATATCTTTTCAATCTCTCATAAGACTTTGCATGCGCAAGCCAGTAGTGTTTATAGGTCCTTTTTGTTTCATAGAAAAATCAGAGTACATATTCCGGGTATTTATGTGTTATAGAAAATCCTGCAGGTGGGTCAGGGCATGCAATATCCCAGGTATTCATGTGTTACGGGAAATTCTACAGGTGGGTCGGGGTATGCAATATTCCAGGTATTCATGTGTTATGGGAAACCCTGCAGGTGGGCCAGGTCATGCAAGATTCCAGGTATTCATGTGTTATGGGAAACCCTGCAGGTGGGCCAGGTCATGCAAGATTCCAGGTATTCATGTGTTATGGGAAATCCTGCAGGTGGGCCGGGTCATGCAATATTCCAGGTATTTATGTCTTCACAAGGTTTGGCCGAAGGGATATTTTTCATTGTTGCATGACCCGGCCCACCTGCAGGATTTCCCATAACACATGAATACCTGGAATCTTGCATGACCTGGCCCACCTGCAGGGTTTCCCATAACACATGAATACCTGGAATATTGCATACCCCGACCCACCTGTAGAATTTCCCGTAACACATGAATACCTGGGATATTGCATGCCCTGACCCACCTGCAGGATTTTCTATAACACATAAATACCCGGAATATGTACTCTGATTTTTCTATGAAACAAAAAGGACCTATAAACACTACTGGCTTGCGCATGCAAAGTCTTATGAGAGATTGAAAAGATATATGGAAAATAAATTGAAAAAAAAAATAAATAAATAAAATGTGCGGGGACGCGAACCGCGAACCTTCAGCGTTCTAGTCCGTCGTCTTACCGCCCCAGCCACGCCAGCTCTTGGTTCCAGTGTGCACGCTCAACGGAGTAGACGCGCGAGCCCCACTCCGCCCGAAAATCTCTAAATTTCAAATCGCGATATCTCAGCAACCAAGGCGTATTAGATCAAAAATCAAAAACCACGTTAATTCGGAGGTCTTAAACTTTCACCACGTGAAACGGGAACCCGATCCATGACATCGAAGGTCCCTACTCTCCTTGTTAGTATACTTTGTATACTTTAGGAGTGACTAAAAAGAAAAAGTTGAAATTCATGAAATAATGTGAAATGAAGATATTAATTTGAATTAAAAAAAAAAAAACTTGAAGTACTTAAATGAATTAATTCGAATTATTTCAGCAAAGAAAAATAAATGTGTCAGTATTAAAAAAAAATCGTAATTTAAAATTTAGTCATTTTTTTTTTAATTTTTCTGTTATAATATATAATGAAATTTTATAATAATGACTGAACTTACCTCGTCAGGAGTGTTCTCTTCACTTGCAATTGTCTTCATTGTTCTGTATCTCGCCATATAATTTATTTCTACATCTCCTCGTAAATATGTTTTCCGTCTTTCGGTCGAACTCATGGTTCTGCTGATATCTTTGTTGTCTTTTGCCAATTTTATTGAACCAAAAAACCGTTGCTACACTGGACTCCCAGCAGTTACGGGATAGCTGACGCCATGAAGCTTATACCAGGACACAGTGTATGAGGTATATTCTTCTGCACCAATGCCGCCGCAAATGTCTTGGAAAAACTTCCTACGCTTCGCGAACATTAATGTCAAAGACACTGGTTTTAGTTTTCTGAGAACCAAGATATGTAAATAATTTAAAAACGTATACAACACGGTACGAGCAAATATTCTGTTCGGAATAAGTAACAACCACGCACTACAGTCCACAGCCACAGGCGTCATTGACGCCGCGGTGCTGCCAAACTTTCAACACGCGTTCGGTTCACGGAGGGTGCGTTCGTAAAGTCTACTCAGTCCGCGGTTCGCATTGGCAATTGGTCCATTCTTTTGACCTCAATCTCACAATTGGTTATCAAGCTACGGTCCGCGGACTGACAAGGGGAGGGCCAACTTAGTAGGTTGCCGATTCGGTTCTTCTTTGGTACACGTGAAGGTTGACGTCACAGGTATAACAGGTGCAAATAACAAGGTGCGACGCTCAGCCGTTTCCGAGAAATAAATTTATGGAAATTTCCCTGCCTTTATCTACCTTCCACGTTAACGACGCAACAGCGAGCGGCGTGGCGCAGCGGCAGCGGCTTCGCTTCATAAGCGCGCGGTCGCTGGATCGAATCCCGCCGCGGATTCTTTTTTTTTTTTTCCTCCTTCAAATCAATCAAAAAATCATATATAATTTAATATTAATTTGTGTCTTCACAAATACGTGTACTTTTATACGTATATAAGGCACCGTTCGTTCCTTTCATCACTTCCGTGCCAAATTGTGCGACGACAGGACATCGTTCATGAACGTGAACCAAGTCTGTTTTGCGGTAGATGTTCTACAAAAACCCTGCGAGTGCGAAAATACGGCATTCATCACGTGCGCAAGATGCCGCAAGAATTACTGTTTCCCGTGTTTCTACGACCTGTATCACCCTACTTCGTGCAGTCCTTCGTCCCTCGAAGATGAAGATATTGAATAAAAAAAAAAAAGTTTACCGAATACTTATATACAATACTGGGAATAAAAGTATTCATTTTTCAACCTCCTGTACAGTTTTTTCAGAATCCTTTTCCTGTTACAAAATAAGGTGTTCAAATTATTTCCAAAATAAACATTTGTGAAGACACAAATTAATATTAAATTATATATGATTTTTTGATTGATTTGAAGGAGGAAGGAAAAAAAAAAAGAAAAGAATCCGCGGCGGGATTCGATCCAGCGACCGCGCGCTTATGAAGCGAAGCCGCTGCCGCTGCGCCACGCCGCTCGCTGTCACGCCGTTAACGTGGAAAGTAGATAAAGGCAGGGAAATTTCCATAAATTTATTTCTCGGAAACGGCTGAGCGTCGCACCTTGTTATTTGCACCTGTTATACCTGTGACGTCAACCTTCACGTGTACCAAAGAAGAACCGAATCGGCAACCTACTAAGTTGGCCCTCCCCTTGTAAGTATAATTCATTACAGGATGGCCACGAGCTGAAAACCTAGGTTTGTCATGGATTTTTCAATCTTGACCGTAAACATAATTTCAAATATCATATCCTGTCAAAAATGTAGTAGAACACAGATAGAAACAGATAGATACGGTAGCAGGATGCAATAAACCGTATAGAACAGATAGAAACAGATAGAAGTTCTATCTGTTCTATACGGTTTTCTGCACTGCATCTATCCGTATCTATCTGTGTTCTATCTACATTTTTAGCAGGTGATTAAACTCACTAATATATGACGAATTACAACCACGTGAAGGATGTATTGGCCGTACAATCTCAACCAAAAATGATTCTCGTCGGCAAATTGAGTACTTTATGATAGAATAAAAATCGAAAAAAATCAACTGTGATAAAGATGATAAGAGTATTCATTTTGAATAATTACAATGCCCAAAATTTATCAATAAATTATTTAAACAAAACATTGTTTAACAAATTTTCTGGTAACGTTATTTTTTTTCATCTCATTGTCAAATAAATGCCCTAATTTTTCTGAACACACATGCATTTTCTAAGAATTTTCCCATTATTTTGAAATTTCCGTTCTCGAAAATTTGTAAAGGCTGTATTTACGAAACTATTTGTTCCACGCTCCGGAAACTTTGGAATTGTAATCTACATCGTTTTTACAAACACATATCCAAAATTCAGATTTTTTTTCCCATTTTTCACAATATGCAAATTTTCGAAAACGGAAATTTCAAAATAGTGACAAAATTCTTAAAAAATGCATGTATATTCAGAAAAATTAGGGCTCTCATTTTAGATGAAAAAAAATAACGTGACGATAAAAATTTTTGAACAGGTTTGTTTTTGAAAAACAACTTTCGCACATGTATCGAACAAAATGTTGTATCACAAACGCGGGTAAAGTCCGATTAAGTGTGCGTAAAGTCGCAGTTTACGCACTGTGTAACTAACAATAGGACACGATAATTTACAGAACAAGAGTATCATCTACGCGTTTTGAGGTTAGGTGGAAATGTCGAATAATCGGACACTTGACTGCGAATGCGCATGCTTGGAGTCAAGAGGTGTACAAATCAAGTTACTTTTAACGCCTAGGAGTTAAAAGTGACCCAGTACGTACTCCTCCAAGTACTCCGCACACGCGCACTCGCAGACTCACCCGACCGTCGCTAAAACGGCTGCTTTACAAACCAAAAACTACCATCGAAAAACGCGTGAATCATACTCGCGTTAGATAAACCATTTTACAGTATGAAAAATTGTATTCGTTAAGTACATATTTTCTTCAAAATTTCAGAGTCTATACTTTGTCTAAATAAACTCTCGAAACAGGAAAAATGTCAATAGGTCATAGAAAAACTACGTTTCACGTCCTGGAAAACCTGTATATAGATGTCGAAATAGATGTTTTTCTTGATATTTGGATTATTTTATGCTGTCATCGAAATCGCACAGTGCACTCGATTTTGGGTGCACAGGCGTGAATTCTTACTGAATATGTACAAAAATCCATGTACAAAATATATATACATATCTATACTAATATATAAAGGAGTTCGTGCGTTTGTCTGTTTGTTACCGATAAACTCGAGAACCAGTGGACCGATTTACATAAAACTTGCACCAAATTGTTCCTCAGGTCTGCCCGAGTAACATAGGCTATATAAGTTATATAAAAGCAGTCCGATGATTGAAAGAATGTCGAAAATATGATAAATACGTTGCCTTTTGACATAGAGCGTACACTATGCGCTTTGAAATTCTGAGCGTCACCGCGAGGTGGCGGGCGTTCCCTAGCCTACCTTACCACCATAGCCAAACAGCCCAAGCAACGCACTGTACCGTACAGCGTTACGTAATATCTGGACAGCTCCTTACAAATACATTCACCAGATGGCTTTCGTCTCTCGCGAGATTCATTAAAAACGACGTGCAAGATGTATGCAGAGAAAAGAAATAAGTGAGTGTTCCGGAAAGAGTTAGAAAAGGTTAAAACAGCCACTGAAGGTTAGAAAAAGTTAGGCCAGCCATCCCTAGGAAAAGCGAGGCGCGTAGCGCCGAGCGGGGTTGCCGCGCGAAGCGCGGAGGGGCGGAGCCCCTAGTAGGTCATATAATGTGTAAAGTCAATACTGAACATGCAATAAATTGTTCGAAGCATATCATATTTTTCGACAATAATTTGGGAAGCTATGTGTCTGATCATATCTGATTGGATGTGATCAGGTATGGATACAATCGGGCCCGGAATTTGTCCTATTCGATCGGATCTTATCAGATCTCGCCGGATATGATCAGCCCTGGTCAGATGGATTACTGATCAGATCTGGTCGAATGAAAACGAATTTCAGATTTTCTATTGCATCTAATGTAATCGAATATGATCATTTTTGTTCGGGATACAAGACGTCCAACAGGTCTTCAATGCGTTGCGAACGCAACGGAATGCCGTCTACCGCGATTCCAACGCACCCCCAACGCGCTTCCAATACTTCCAACTTGTTTCTAAGGCGACTCCAACGCATCTGCAACACGATCAGTAGGTTTTCCCCTACTGAAAAAGATCATGTGATAAATCACATAATGTTTTGACCGAAATCGGCATATATTGTATTATGTAATTTAACATGTAAATACGACCTAATACATAAAAAATCACATAATAAATCATGAAAATATCAAATATCACATAAAATATACAATAAATCATATGAAAAATCATGTGTTTTAGTGTGTAATTTGTTACGTATTTTTTCTGATACTTGATATTTTCATGATTTATTATGTGATTTTTCGTATATTAGGTCGTATTTACATATTAAATTGCATAATAAAATATATGCCGATTTCGGTCAAAACATTATGTGATTTATCACATGATCTTTTTCAGTAGGGTCACCACACCTGCACGGAAAGTACGACTTCCGGCCCGTTGCGTGAACGGGAATTCGTACTTTCCGATACAGGGGGTGGTGAAAAGTAGTATACTACCCACGGGAGTGAAAAAGGCCATCCCAAACTGCGTTCTTGCCACCCTCGCCTTCGGCTCGAGTGTCAATTTCACATGCAGTTTGGAAGAGCCTACTTTCCCTCCCTAGGTGTGTAATATACTATTCCAACGCACCTCCAACGCGCTTACTATTTTTAACAGGTTTCCAACGCACCTCCAACATCATAAAAACGCTTCCAACATCTTCTCAACGCACCTCCAACGCGCCTACAATATTTCCAACAGGTTTCCTATATATGCACCTCCAACGTGATAACAACGTCTTGCACACCTTGTCAACGCACCTCCAACGCGCTCACAATATTTTCAACAGGTTTCCAACGCGCCTCCAACGCGATTACAATATTTTCAACAGGTTTCTAACGCGCCCCCAACGCGCTTGTAACATTTTTAACGGATTTCCAACGCACCTCCAACGCGCTTACAATATTTTTAACCGGGTTCCAACGCGTTAACAACAGTTCCAACATTATTTCAATGTACTTACAATATTTTTAACGGGGTTCCAACGCGTTAACAACAGTTCCAACATTATTCCAACGCACTTACAATATTTTTAACGGGTTTCCAACGCGCCTCCAACGCGCTTACAACATTTTTAACGGATCTCCAACGCACCTCCAACGCGCTTACAATATTTTTAACGGGGTTCCAACGCGTTAACAACAGTTCCAACATTATTCCAACGTACTTACAACATTTTAACGGATTTTCAACGCACCCCCAACGCGTTGACAACACTTCCAACAGGTTACCAACGCACCTCCAACGCACTTACAATATTTCCAACGAAATTCCAACGCACCCCCAACGCGTTGACAACACTTCCAACAGGTTACCAACGCACCTCCAACGCATTGACAACGCTTCGAACAGGTTACCAACGCACCCCCAACGCATTGACAACACTTTCAACAGCTTGCCAACGCACCTTCAACGCATTGACAACACTTCCAACAGCTTGTCAACGCAACTACAACGCACTTACAATATTTCCAACGAAATTCCAGCGCACCCCCAACGCGTTGACAACACTTCCAACAGGTTACCAACGCACCTCCAACGCGTTGACAACACTTCCAACAGGTTACCAACGCACCCCCAACGCGTTGACAACACTTCCGACAGGTTACCAACCCACCCCCAACGCGTTGACAATATTTTCAACAAAATTCCAACCGGTTCACAACGCTTCCAACCGGATTTCAATGCGTTACCAATGAAATAGTCGTTGGAAATCCGTATTGGATTTGAAACAAATCAACGATTCTTCAACGTTTCCTTTTCGTTGAGATCCAATGATTTAACAACGGGATATCAATAGTTGGAAACACGTTGAAGTACCGTTGGAAAACCCCATCAGGGAAAGTATTTGGTAGAGGGGCGGGGAAACGTTACGGCAAGCCGAGATGGAGGGGAGAAGTAGGGGTTGGCAGCAACAAACTCAGGTTTCAAGGCAAACAAAATAACTGGCAATTTATTCAATGATAAGACAAGGAATCTCCAAGGGAAATTCTGAAGAACAGAAAAAGCAGCAAAAGCAAATAAACAAGGCAGCTCAGGGCTGAGGTCTCAGAACAATAAACAAAAGAATTTAATTTCCCGACAGGCCCGGGTTAACCAGTCAATTAAATTAACGAGCCTCAGAGATCATTCTTACAACTAAATTAACAAAAGAAAAAAAAATCAAAAGCATAATCCTAAAAAAAAAAAACAATAATCAGTATCACCCAAGGTGATAATCCTCTCTCAAGGTTTGTGAAGCGAACTGATATTCTAAGAACATAATGTTGGAATTTCCATAGTTCTTAAATTAAAACGTTAATAAAGGAAAAAGAAATAAACATTTATAAAACAAACCATGATTCCTCTATCTTTGAGAAAATCATTTAAATTCAAGTTTAAGGGGGAGACTATGGTTAAATTTCTGGTAAAAAGAGCTTTTTGAATTATTAGATTATTGAAAAGAGAGATTTGTACAACAAAATACTTGAAGCATTTTTTGAATCATGGTAGTCCGAGCTGTGACAAAAATTGTCAGTCTCCTGCGATGAAGTAGGTGGACGCAAGGAATTTTTTGCAGCGGTGGGCCAAAATCTTCTTCGCAAGATTCCTTGCGCTTACACTTTCATCGCAGAAGGCAGCAATTTTTTTTTTTTTTTCGTAAATTCTGTACTATCAGTATTTAGATACTTGTGGAAAGATTTTTTTCATACGACCTCACATAGCAATTTTCAAAATTTCACCGCAGACTGCTCTCAATGAACATAATTCAATAATATCTTCTGGCATTGATCTAGTCGAGTCAAAATGAGCGAAAAACAAGTATAGCGTTGCAATCTTTTACGTTTCAGAAAGTGAAGAAGACATTGAAACACAAGTCAACGAGACACGAAGGCTGAGAGTTCCAGTTATCAAAGATTCATCAGAATCAGAGGAACCGATCGAACCATTGAGCGTAAGCGATTTCTCATGTTCATGTACAACTGTGTTATCATCTATTACTCATTTTCAACATTCATAGGGGATTGTTGCCTCATGGAAAATTGCTATTTCTGCCAATAGATACTTGAAAAAACATCTCTTTCGCAGAAAGTGAAACCCAGCACATCTGCGGCACAAAAGGCACTTACAAAAAAAAGTAGCGAGATTCTGGCAAAGTTTGACGCTAACTTATTGATGGCATCAAGAAAACAAATTGGCAGAGATGACTTTGATGACGATAAAACTGCAGCAGACAATCCAGACGGAGACCAAGCAGTAGACGAACCAAAAAATTATAAAAAACTGACAGAACGAACCGAAGAAGAGGAAGGAGAGCGACAAAACGGGATTTTGGAATTGCAACAATCACACTCTTCACGTCAATCTCCAAAAGCAACAGGTCTTTACATGATTATACATTTTCTCACGATCAATTCTGCATCCTCCCAGTAGTATCAACACAAATTTTGATACTATAACAATATGTAACCAAAATATTTGGATTACCACTCGTTTCCATATCTCCATTTCAGAAAGTCACTACTAAAGTTGAAAATTTTCCACATCACTGATAATATTTCTGTATCGTGTTGCATATAAAACTATCAACAATTTTCAGGCGATGGTAATGCTCAGGCAGAATATGTCGACGCTGATGTACAACGTGTCTGTAAAAACCTATTCGGAGAAGAAGCTGACGATCCAGATGGTAAATGAATATATTGTTATTGACCCTAAAACCTCGCACTAGGTAACAAATGTACCCTGGGAGCACTTTAAGATCGGTCAAAATTTTTAGATGATTTCGACACTTCTGTTTTTTCAAATCACTTTTTCACCAATGCATCTTCACTAAATTTTATTTTATCACACAGCATTACCTCCGTTTTAAAAAAAATTAAGAGAATGGTATGTAAGAGAACCCCGTTTTGGCATAGTATATGTTTCAAGGGAAGACAATGGTCGAAATGTATAACTAAGAAGACAGTTTATAATTCTTCGAATAAGAATAATAGTATAATAGATCAAATCCTTTGAGAGGAGACTGGTGAAATTTCGGGGACAAACAGGTTTTTTCAATTCTTACAATATTGAAAAAAAGTGTTTGAAGAACCCTTTTAACTGTTCTGAAATAATGGTAACGTGGACTTTCGTCTGATTGAAATATTCACATCGCCATAATTTCTCATTTCTCTTTCTCTACACATAACGATGAATAATATATTCTCAAGCTAAGAAATGTTAAATTATAATTTACAGAAAACCTGAAATTCCTGAGTTCACGCCAACGGAAGTGTTGGACGAGGTGACCCCAGGAGACAATACTCTGTGACGATTCACAATTAGAACATGAAAAATCGAACCGATTTAATTTTTGTATTTGTTATCAAATTACAGGAACATCGTTGGTTACGTCGACGTGATTTTAGGCAGCCAAACCGTGGGTCAAAAGAGACGGTTGGATTTATTTAAATTCGTTCTCAACAACGATGCGGGTACGAAAATAACGGTGCTAATTTGGGAGGATCAAATTCCAATTTAAAAGCGGTCCATCATCTATCGCGAGGTGAGTGTTCCTATTAATAAGTAATAAATTTCAACTCATTACAAACTATTTACCGATAAAATTGTGTGAAAAATAACTTTTTTCATTATCTTTACAGTAACAAAAAGAGTTATACAAAAAAAAAGCTTCAAGGTTTTTGTCGAATGACCTCTCGAAGTCTCCCATTAAAATTTGCTACATATTATCGTGAACTCGATGATAGTTGCGTTTCAGAGTTTATCAATCGTTTGTAGTTCAATCATAAAAAATTTAGACCGTCCGTAATTGAGACAAAAAAAAAAAATGTGATGCATATTAATTTATTTTTCTTTCAAACACGCTTCGATTTCGATTTACGTGAAACTAAATTACAATATGTCGATTATTCAAGTATTGCATATCATTGTTCGACCTTAAACTTTGCCTTTCTGCCGTGTACGACCGACCATATATTATTGGGCACATAACATGTTGATTCTGATTATTTATTTACAGATAATTGAAGCTGTGTCGATAATTATATTTTGTGAAAAATAATGAAAAACCTTCATGAAATATTGTTTGAATGTTGCTCTTTCATATGCCTCAACGTTACTATTGAATATGATAGTGTATTATCTATCGGTTATGTTATCCTTTCATCGTCGTAGTTATTAGTCAGCTATCTTAACGATAATATCACGTTCGAATTATTTTCGGGTATCTGTTTCCGACAGCTCTCAGCTCTCAGCTCACGTCAGACCGCATCGGAGCCGCGTGGGCCAATCGCAACGCGGGAAAAGAGGGTTCAAGCGTTCGATAAGTTCGATAAGCATTCGATGGAGCATTCGACCTCGGGCCGCGTTCGCGTGTGACACCAACTTTTTTTATTAGGGAATCGGATTCGTCGATTGATTACATCAATAATCGATAAATGTAAAACAATTATAGCTGCATATGAATGTGAAGATGGAAGGTTTTTTTTGTTATCTTGTGTGACTGTGGCAATGACTAATTTAGGCTATAAAATTCAATAAAACAAATCGCGTGTCTAATGGCATAAGGTCGTAGCGCCAAAAACACGATTTTGGTGGCAAAAGGTCGTATAATTTTTTTTCACGCCATTTGCTCTGAAAACGGCCAAAACGTATAGATCAACTGAAATTAAGAGATCGAAAAATGTAAGTGCAAAAGGTCGTAAGTTGGGCGGATACGTCGTTCTTTCATTACAATTTGTAAGGAAAAATAAAAAACAACGTAAAGGCAAAACGTCGTAAGCGCCATTTTTTTTCATGATTTTTAATGATTTTTCCAAATAGTAGTAAAAACTCCTAAAACTAAAGATAAATTGAAAGAGCGACCATTTAAAAAAATTCGATGGAAAATATTGGTAGTTAAAAGCAGAAGGTCGTGAGTGCCATTATGATTTTTTTATTTCTCATGATTTTTCCAAATAGCTGTAAAAAATCGTGAAACGCAAAGATAAATTAAAAGAACGACCATTTGAAAGAATTCGATAAGAAATATTGGTAGTTAAAAGCAGAAGGTCGTGAGCGCCATTTTGATTTTTTTATTTCTAGTGATTTTTGCAAATAGCTGTAAGAACTCGTAAAACGCAAAGATAAATTGAAAGAACGACCATTTAAAAAAAATTCGATAAAAAATATTGGTAGTTAAAAGCAGAAGGTCGTGAGCGCCATTTTGATTTTTTTATTTCTAATGATTTTTGCAAATAGCTGTAAGAACTCGTAAAACGCAAAGATAAATTGAAAGAGCGACCATTTAAAAAAATTCGGTAAATAATATTGGTAGGTAAAAACGGAAGGTCGTAAGCGCCATTTTGATTTTTTTCAATTTTTCCAAACAGCTGTAAAAACTCGTGAAACGCAAAGAAAAATCAAAATCGACGTCGTTTAAAAAAATTCGATAAAAGAAATCGCAGTTAAAAGCAGAAGGTCGTAAGCGCCATTTTGATTTTCTCCAATTTTTTTCAATTTTTCCAAATAGCTGTAAAAACTCGTGAAACGCAAAGAAAAATCGAAATCGGCGTCGTTTCGAAAAATTCGATAAAAGAAATCGCAGTTAAAAGCAGAAGGTCGTATCCGCCCAACTTACGACGTTTTGCACTAACATTTTTCGATTTCGTAATTTCATAACAGTGTTTCGTAACGTCATAACAGTGTGTTGTCCAGCTGCAGGAGTGCAGAGTATAGCTGTGGGAGCCGGAGTATAGTTGTGGGAGCTATACGGTAGGTTGCAGCAACTGACAGCATGGCTCCCATAGCTGTTATAGGTTATGTTCATACAAATATGTATTCAATCAGCTACAGGAACCGCTCCTTCTTCTCCGTGAACGCTTCGAACGTTTCCAGAGCGATTGGCGTGATAAAAAAAATGATCCGACTTTATGGCATTATAAACAGCAAAACGTCGTATAATGGCGCTTACGTGCTTATGTCATTAGACACGCGACATACGTGACCAATTTTTTGTTCATCGCCTACGTTAAGTTATCGACGTGGTAGGGGGTCTCTCTGCTGTGTATAAATACGACGGATCGCACGGATTCTGACCAGACACGAAGTAAGTGGCTACCTTCAACATGAACAAGATCTTCTGTCTTCTTGTCGCCTCATTGGTGTGCGTCGGTGTTGCCAGCGGTAAGTTACAGACCAATAGCACATGATCGAGCGTTCTATTTTCCAATACAATGAAACCTCACTTATACTTATTTCAATCGGGTACGCTAGAATATAAATACATATAAGTCAGAATAACGTAAAAAAAAAACTAATTCAGAGTCAAGTGGTTCGATAGCTTCCACGTCAGCATTGCAATTATTCACACACATCAACAACAGGTGAAAAAAACCTGGTCTGTAGATAAAGGTAGAAATATTTTTGCATCAAGGAGTAAAATATTCTCGATACAACAAGGATACAATATTCAAACTGAGAATATTTGAATTATTGATTTCAATTCCAACTGGACGTATATCGAAAGCAATCAATTTTTGAAGTGTTGTGTCACGAAATGTCGTGTGTCTAATGACATAAGGACGTGAGCGCCACTATACGACGTTTTGCTGTTTGTAATGGCATGAAGTCGTATAATTTTTTTTTTTCACGCCAATCGCTCTGAAAACGTTCGAAACGTATAGATCAATTGGAATTACAAAATTGAAAAATGTAAGTGCAAAAGGTCGTAAGTTGGGCGGATACGACCTTCTACTTTTAAGTACTTATAATTTTTATCGATTTTTTGAAATGGTCGTTCTTTAAATTTATCTTTGCGTTTTACGAATTTTTACAACTATTCGGAAAAATCATTAAAAATCATGAAAAAAAAATGGCGCTTACGACGTTTTGCCTTTACGTTGTTTTTTATTTTTCCATAAAAATTGTAATGAAAGAACGACGTATTCGCCCAACTTACGACCTTTTGCACTTCCATTTTTCGATCTCGTAAGTTCAATTAATCTATACGTTTTCGCCGTTTTCGGAGCGAATGGCGTGAAAAAAGAAATATACGACCTTTTGCCACCAAAATCGCGTTTTTGGCGCTTACGACCTTATGTCATCCCTACTGAAAAAGATCCTGTAAAATATTACATGAAATAGTACATAATAAATTACATGATAAATTTTATAAAGTTATGAGTGAATTCCTGATACGAATTATTATGTACTTTATCATATGATTTTTGTTCTAACCATTATGTTGTACAAATACACATAACTTATTACCTAATTCATCGTAGAATCTTTTACATGATCAGATTTTATGATAGAAAAAAAGGGGGACACCCGAGTCGGGATCGAACCGTGGTCCTTTGAATTTGGAAGTAGTAACGCTACCGCTTGAGCTACGGTACTTCATAGTAATGTAACAAAGTTTTAGGTTCATATGCTTTAATATGATTGTGATTGATTTCAGTTTCTGCAAAGAAGTTGGAACTCGTAGAGCTAAAACTCATGTAAAACATCACACAATAAATTAGATGATGAATTATGTGTATTTGTACAACGTAATGGTCAGAACAAAAATCATGTGATAAAGTACATAATAATTAACAACATTCAATTTACATGATAATTCATATCATGAATCCAGTCATAACTTTATGAAATTTATTATGTACTTTTATTATGTACTTTTTCATATAATTTAAGATGGGACACTTTACAATATCTTTATCAGTAGCGATTAGACACGCGATATTTAACAGCACACTTAACATTTTGTAGCACATATGTTCTGCAGGTGGTAAAATTAATTAAATCGTTAAAAATAAAAACTATGCGTACGTCATCACGATATAGATAAAATGTGTTTTTTGAACGTTATGCTCTTTGTGTGGAACCATTTTATTCTCTACATTTTATGCTACACGGAATGTTCAAACCATTTTCAACATGTCAGCTTCCACTCGATTCGTCAAGTATTTTCATGATATCCTGATTTTTGTTTCAGGAGTCGACCCAATCGCGCTTACCAAAATCAGCAGTAAGTTAAAGATACAGAGATTTTCGATAATGACAGATATTCACTTGTTGTTCGAATTTAGCTCAAGCGTGTCGAGCACCGCGGAATGACGACTTAATCACAGTCCTATTTACTGAAATTTCAGATCTGCTGGCAGATGTCAGAAACGCACTGGCATCACATGCGAAAAATATTAGACAGTTGTCCCACGGTAAGTTCAAAACAATGTCACCCAATGAAGATATTCAAGTCATAGCTACTAAGTCATGCGTCAAATATTGACAAAGTACAATAGTGTCATGATGTACGTATTTTATTTTCAGACAGGGGATCCACGATGACCGCCGAAGACGCTGGTAAGTGATCAGTGGATACACTTACTTGACCAATTTATACGTCTACCAAAACGCTCGAATTATCTTTGTCTCCGTATTCTGGAAAATCATTCCGTTTGATATTCAGGACCTCTCTATTTCTATTTCAGGTACTTTGATGAGTGCCGTAAACTATCTCTCAGACGCTGTAGCTTCTATCCTAAAGGGTAACGGGGGTGAGTTGAAGACGACTTTTACCGTTAGAAACTGTTTTTTTGTGATCTACTGTTCGCTTCACATATCAGTGAATAAAGTCGAGAAATTTTTTTAATTGACCGAGATTTTCTATTTTGATTCTTCATATTTCATTATTTTTTTCACTCATTGCCGTTATATCATGCGTCAATTGGTGGATTTCCACTTTGTCATGATACACATATTTTATTTTCAGGAACCAAAGCACAAATTGCTGCCGGAACCCAGAGTAAGTGACACTCATTCGAAAAATACATCAAGACTAGCTTGATTTTCATCCAGCTGTTGTTAGAAGTGAGTGAGAGTCGAAGACGACTTGATCATAACCTCTGTATTCCAATTTCAGATTTTGTCAACCCAGTAAAAACCAAAATGATAGCCTATACGACAGGAACTGGACCGAAAGCCGGATGTGAGTTGAAGACGATTGTCCCCATCTAGAATATCGCGCCTCAATTAACACTTGAAAATTGTCTAAATTATTAAGGTATCTTTTAATTTCCAGTTACCAGCGATCAGATCAGCTTTGTTGCGACCAAAATGACTAAAGCATTCGACGCAATAAAGAACCAAGTCGATGCGATTTTGGATACTGCTATCGCGGCTGCCCCTAGTAAGTTGGAAACAATCGTACCATTAGAATAGTATATTATGTGGCATGCCCGTAAAGTAACTGTTTTCGGGCGAGGTTATGTTTTCCGTACGAGCCGGTGGTTTTACCTGGCGAGCCGAAGGTGAGCCTAAGGTAAAGCCAACGGAGAGTACGAAAAACATAACCTCGCCGAACAGTTACTGTACGGGCACGCCCCATACGATATTTTTTCCGGCAAAGGCATGAAGAGTCACTTTGACGCCAGTTGAGGTCCGTGCAGTGGCGTTTCTTATGGCGGGCCGAAAAAAAAATTTTTATGGCTAGCCGAAAAAAAATTTCTGGACATAACCACCAAATTTTTTTTCGGCTAGCCATAATAAGTGCCACTTTACGGACCAAAAACAGGCGTCAAAAAGTGACTTGTTCATGCCTGTGCCGGAAAAATATAATTGTCATACTGAGATCTATCGTTTGCTACAAACCAAATTCCAATGAGGCTTTCATAAATTGATCTATTTCCTTAGCCTCCAGTTAGGCAAACGTATTCGATACTCAACATTCGATCCCTGATTTCAATTGTACCACCTGCACCAATTTAGTACTGCTAAACTACGATCCTGAATATTTTGACTTTTCATATTATTTTCCCCGACTGAAAAAGATCATGTGATAAATCACATAATGTTTCGACCGAAATCGGCATATATTTTATACATACATATCGACCTAATACATAAAAAATCACATAATAAATCATGAAAATATCAAGTTTTAGAAAAAATACGTAACAAATTACATACTAAAACACATGATTTTTGGTACGATGTATTGTATATTTTAGTGTAAGTGTGTATTCTTGACCTCAGGATAATGTGTGTGTAGATTCTTGGAAATGAAGGTCATAAACGAGTTTTTTTTTTACCAAAAAACGTAACGTTTCGGCTCATGGGGAGAGCCCTCCTCAGACGAAATGCATTTTTATTGTCTGTTCGAACAAAATTTACAGTTACAAAAACAAAAGAAAAGAAAAGTTCAAATAAAGTGATTTTGTGCTGAAAGCACGAGGTCCATAACCTCTAAATGTGAAAATTATAAAAATAAAAATATTATTACCTTAAATTAGTAATTCATAAAGAAAGAAAGAGTAGAAAAGCCATTACAGCTCAAGAAGGCCCAAAGGCAATTCTCAGCTCCCAGACTTCCATCAGAAAGAAGAAATACAAAAGTAGTTTCAGAAATAGAGACGTTTTGAGGAAGACGTCCGTCCCGCTCCACGATCGGAAGGAAGAGGCGGAAGAACGTCTTCCCCAAAAGGAACCATAGAACAGTGAATTTGAAAGATAAGAGCAAGGAGTTGATAGTTAGATAGTCGATGGTAAGGTAGGAGCAGAGAACTCCGTAGATAACATTAAGGCTAATTAGTCCTAGATATGGCAGGAATCTATCAACAATTGTCTCCCTGCTGATGTAGCCAACAAATTCTTTGATTCTCAAGATCGAAAATTGAATTGCACGTTTGAACGATTGAGGAATTCTAATATCAAAAAACTTGAGAACCTAAAAGCCCAAAAAGACCAGAAAGCTAATTCTTCTCAGAATTCTACCAAAAACAACTGGTTAGTCAACTTAAGTGATGTTTCAATCCCGAACAATGTGACGGATGTATTACAGCTTGGTCCTAAATTTGGTCTACCCTACACTAATGAAAAAATTCCTTCGAACAAGCTTATCGCACACTTTGAGTCGAATATTTCCTTTATTCCTTCGGAAGCTAGGAATCAGGCTAGATCAGAATTCACGAATGAAGTTAAAAGTTTTAAAAACAAACCACCTGTCAACAACAGCTCAAAAGTTCTAAATCATAAAATCATTGAAACCAACGCCTTCCGCCGCTCACACCCAGAATTGATGTTTGTCAAAGCTGATAAAGGAAACTCCACTGTAGTCATCCCGAGAGACATGTATAACCTCAAAATGTCTGAACAACTATCGGATAGTAATTCTTATAAGTTGATCAAATATGACCTTACCAACACGCTACAACAAGAGGTTAGCCAACTGACAACTAATTGGGTGAATTGTAAATTTGTGGACAAAAAAACTAGATCCTCCGTCGTGAAAAGTGATTGCCTCCCTCCGAGAGCATACGGTCTACCGAAGATACACAAAGACAACGTTCCGGTTAGAATCATTGTCTCCTTCATTAATAGTCCTACTTATCATCTGGCTAAACTGTTAAATTTGTGGATTAGTACTAATATCACTCCTTCGGCGTCTCGCGTCAAAGACAGCTTTTGTCTCGTTGAATCTATTCGCGGGTTGGTTTTACCCCCCAACTACATTTTGATTTCGCTTGATGTTGTTTCTTTGTTCACAAATGTCCCACAGGATTTAGCGATAGAGATTATTAAAAAACGTTGGTCTCAACTGAAAGATAACATTCCGATACCGCTTAACGAACTTATCAAAGCTCTTAACATCTGCTTTAAGGCTGCGAGGTTCAAGTTTAACGACTTGACTTACTCCCAGTTGTTTGGACTCCCTATGGGTTCTCCATTGTCACCGGTTTTGTCTGATTTGGTTATGGATGACTTAGAACGGTCGTGTATTAGTCAATTAGATTTCGACCTTCCGTTCTTCTATCGGTACGTTGACGATATTCTAACTGCAGCTCCTAGGGATTCTATCATCCACTTGCTACATGTCTTCAACAGTTACCACCCTAGACTCCAGTTCACATGTGAAACTGAAAGAGATGGTTGCATCAGCTTTCTCGATGTCAAGATCCTTAACGTCAACTCCTGTCTAAAGACGGATTGGTACCATAAAGACACCTGGTCCAAAAGATACTTGAATTATCATTCTCATCATCCCAAATCTTACAAGATCGGTACAATACTTAACTTAGTGGATCGTGGTGTTAGGTTGTCTAGTCCGGAATTTCACAAAAAAAATCTAAATCTCATCTTCCAAGTTCTTCGCTTGAATGATTACCCGCCGGCAATTTTGAACAGATATATCAGAAGCAAACACGACTCAATTGTTAACCAACCAGACTCGAATAACAACAATAATGCTCATAACAACGCCAATGATGCACTAGATCTGCCACAATATAGAATCGTTTCGATTCCCTATGTTGCGGGCCTCTTTGAATCTTTAAATCGGATTTTTAGCAAATACAACATAAAATTTGTTGGGCAAAACAACCGTGATTTGAGTTCGGTGTTTGATTCTGGTAAAGACGTTTTACCGGTGGGTAAGCATTCACAGATTGTTTACCAAATTCCTTGCAAAGATTGTAATTCTGTCTACATTGGTCAAACTAGGAGACAACTTAACACCAGAATCAAAGAACATAAAAAGAATATCTTCGATGATACTGAGAATCACACGGCGCTAACCAAACACCGAGTAGATTTTGACCACTGTTTCGATTTTGATAATTCCAGCATTAGGGGAGACCGGGGCTAGTTGATACGGGGGCAAGTTGATACAAACTGTATTGTGCGCAAGTGCGACTGTACACAATGGCGTCCTTCGAGTTGAGGGACTCTTTCCTAACCCACTTCAGTCTACACGTGTGTTTGACCACGTGTGAACAACGGCGTTGAAGTTATTCCAGTGAAATGGTTTTCGGTAGGGCAAAGTAAATTTTCGTGATGTGATTCAAAGGCAGTTTGCACCTGGAAACAAAATTTTGGGCGATTCTTCTGATCCTGGCTCTATTTGGTAATAAAAAGGTCAGGAAATTCCGTTGTCGTCGAAGGTATATCTCTACTCTTGTTCTCTGGAGTCCTGAGAGACGCCAACAGCGTCGCCGGGGGCAAGTTGATACGTTTCGAAGGGGGCAGGTTGATACAGTACACACGTTGTATCACTTGCCCCAACTATGTTCAAATTCCTTTTTTTTTCGTTTCACAGAAAAATTGGTCCGGAAATATATGTATTAAGAAAACAGAATGGGGCGAGATACCTTTGGAACTTACCTTTTTACTCGTCATTATCATTTGTAGCTGTCTTATTTGATACGTACTTTCTATTCCTTATTGCATATTTTGGGCAATAGTATTATTAGCGGTAGATATACCACGAATCGCCATTCGTATACTAATTCGTCTTGTCATGATTAATAGTCTAACTTCAAACGAAGTATTTGTAACTCTTCCATCTGTCGTTACTTTATGTAAAAGCTTCGTATTGTACTAAATATCTAATTTCTTACCTACTAAAATATATTGTGATAATCGTGTGCCTCATGTGTATCGTTATCGAAACTGCAAAATATGAGGTAGATTGATTAAACAAATATTTTCATAATTTTTTCGGATTTTTTAACAGTTTTTCATATTAGTATCAACTTGCCCCATGTCGGTATCAACTTGCCCCGGGGTGGGGCAGGTTGATACGTTTTGCACGCGTCTACTCAACAGGCTGTCACAGGCTCACAATTTCAATCATCAAATTTTCCTTCGCTACACTAATAGAGGAAGGACTAGGGTATATTACCATCTTTTTTTCAAATTTTTATTACAAAAATTGGAGGAGTTAAAAATTGGAAACCAAATTTTGTATCAACTAGCCCCGGTCTCCCCTATAGCTCAAGAACCGTCTTATTATAAGCGTCTACTTTTAGAAATGTGCAGCATTGTTGGTAATTCTAATTCTTGTAATTTGCGCCAAGATGTTGAACATCTTAGTGACATCTATATTCCTGCCATATCTAGGACTAATTAGCCTTAATGTTATCTACGGAGTTCTCTGCTCCTACCTTACCATCGACTATCTAACTATCAACTCCTTGCTCTTATCTTTCAAATTCACTGTTCTATGGTTCCTTTTGGGGAAGACGTTCTTCCGCCTCTTCCTTCCGATCGTGGAGCGGGACGGACGTCTTCCTCAAAACGTCTCTATTTCTGAAACTACTTTTGTATTTCTTCTTTCTGATGGAAGTCTGGGAGCTGAGAATTGCCTTTGGGCCTTCTTGAGCTGTAATGGCTTTTCTACTCTTTCTTTCTTTATGAATTACTAATTTAAGGTAATAATATTTTTATTTTTATAATTTTCACATTTAGAGGTTATGGACCTCGTGCTTTCAGCACAAAATCACTTTATTTGAACTTTTCTTTTCTTTTGGTTTTGTAACTGTAAATTTTGTTCGAACAGACAATAAAAATGCATTTCGTCTGAGGAGGGCTCTCCCCATGAGCCGAAACGTTACGTTTTTTGGTAAAAAAAAAACTCGTTTATGACCTTCATTTCCAAGAATCTACACACACATTGTATATTTTATGTGATATTTGATATTTTCATGATTTATTATGTGATTTTTTATGTATTAGGTCGTATTTACATGTTAAATAACATATTAAAATAAAAATATATGCCGATTTCGGTCAAAACATTATGTGATTTATCACATGATCTCTTTCAGTAGGGCCAACATCAACTAAAATATGATGATTTCTTAAATTATACTTTCAATGTGTTCTGGTAATTACGAGATCGAAAAATGTAAGTGCAAAAGATCATACGTTTGGCTGATACGTCGTTTTTTCATTACAATTTTTAAGGAAAAATAAAAAACAACGTAAAGGCAAAACGTCGTAAGCGCCATTTTTTTCATGATTTTTAATGATTCTTCCAAATAGTTGTAAAAACTCGTAAAACGCAAAGATAAATTGAAAGAACGACGATTTTTAAAAATTCGATAAAAAATATTGGTACTTAAAAGCAGAAGGTTGTAAGCGCCCAACTTACGACCTTTTGCACATACATTTTTCGCTCTCGTAATTGCAATTGATACGTTTCGAACGTTTTCAGAGCCATTGGCGTGAAAAAAAAAAAAAATTATACGACTTTATGCCATTATAAACAGCAAAACGTCGCATAATGGCGCTTACGTCCTTATGTCATTAGACACGCGGCATACGTTACCAATTTTTTGTTCATCGCCCACGTTAAGTTATCGACGTGGTAGGGGGTCTCTCTGCTGTGTATAAATCTGATGGATCGGACGAATTCTAACCAGAATAGTATAAAATTTTTCATCACAAACGCACGTAAAGTCCGATTACACGCACGCTTGCAAGCGTAAAATCGAACTTCACGCACGGCGTGCAGAAAACCTATTTCTAACGAAGTAACTGGCTACCTTCAACATGAACAAGATCGTCTGTCTTCTTGTCGCCTCATTGGTGTGCGTGGGTGTTGCCAGCGGTAAGTTACAGACCAATAGCACATGCTCGGAAGTTCTATTTTCCAATACAATGAAACCTCACTTATAATTATTTTAATCGGGTACGCTGGAAAATACATCCATATAAGTGAGAGTAACGTAAAAAAAAAAAACTAATTGACAGTCAAGTGGTTCGATAGCTTCCACGTCAGCATTGCAATTATTCACACGCATCATCAACAGGTCAAAAAACTTGTTCTGTAGATAAATGTAGAAATATTTCTGCATCAAGGAGTAAAATGTTCTCGATACAACAAGGATACAATATTCAAACTGAGAATATTTGGATTATTGATTTCAATTCCAACAGCCAAACTGGAACTCATGGACGTATATCGAAAGCACTCAATTTTTCAAGTATTGTGTCTCGAAATATTTAAGAGCACACTTAACATTTTGTAGCACGTATGTTCTGCAGGTGGTAAGATTCATCGAATCGTTAAAAATAAAAACTATGCGTACGTCATCACGATATAGATAAAATGTGTTTTTTGAACGTTATGCTCTTTAGTAAATCTTATTTTATTGACCTTATCTTCTTTTAATAAGTAGTACTTTCTCGACTGAAACAACATCGTTTACGTTTCGACCCCGAAGAGGGCCCTTTTCAGAACTGTAAAGAATTTTTTATAACACCTGCGTGGAAAGCTTGATTTTCGATGCCTGTGTTTGGTTTGGAAAGAGCCCCTTTTCAGATGAGTGAAAAAAAGTAATATTTCTTCACTATCGCGCAGGCGCACATCGTGCATTATCATCATTTTTTCACCAACAGGCATGCGCACTTCAAGCAATCTACATTTCTTCACTGTCACGCATGCGCACTTTGAAGTAAGTCAGTCGTTCAGTAGCGCCATCGGTCGGTGGCAACGTCCAAGCGTCCGCGAAGTGGCGCCCCAGGCGGCAGCGATGTGTCAACCTAGATTATCGCCTAACTTCGGGTTGGTTATGGTCGGCCATTTGCTCATCTGTCAGATGTTATTCGTCTGTATGTCAAATCAAGCTTTCCCGCAGGAGTTATAAAAAATATGGTGTGCGATAAGTGCGGATAGGCGACATCTGCCTCGTGTGAAGTTTGAATCACTTGCTCGGCTCGCACAGCATTCACACTCGTCTCGTGTCATCCCGCACTCGCCTGCGGCTCGTGAGTGAACGACACTCAACTCGCCTGAATGCTGGCTGCTCGCCTTCGCTCGTGTTACAAACTTCACACTCATCGGATATCGCCTTCTTTCCGCACTTATCACACAATATACTATATTTTCTCTACTATAACATTCCATATAATGTAATTAACAATGTGTGAGATAATATACTTATAATTATGCATTCATTTATGTAATATAATTGTCGAAAATTGTTGGGTTGGCAAACTGGGCAGCCCCTATACGCTCATAGTCCATCGCTTGTGGCGCCGACCTGGCGGTCAAATTGAAAACTTCGAAGATGACCGAGCGGCGTCAGCTGTTCGATGTTAGCACGGTGGTAGCACGGCGAATACGCAGTTTTGTTTTTGATTATTGCTTAAAAATAGACTGTCAATGCCAGCCAAACGGGTTTTGTTGTGTGATCGGGTGTAAAAATTCCGAACAAAACAGTCGTCCTTTGACGTTCTATTGTTTTCCGAAGAAAAGTTACGAAATAAATAGAAGAAGAAAGACTTTGGTGACGTGACGACTTTAAAACAGTTTTTTTCCTGAATATAATTCAATAACATTAATTGAAAATTGAGAAACGGTATTTAGAATCAATTAAAAATCGTTGTATTACCCGTACGATATACAGTCGGGCTTCTCAATAGTAGCGCTTCCCCTCAACCGTGATCGAGCCGTACCCCCACTACCTTGCTTCTTTCGAGTTCCACCGGATTGATTTCCAGGGTTCTCAATAAGAGCGTCACGAGCTATACGACGTTGTGACGGGATAAATCAAGGAGACTGAGAACGCTATTATTGAGGGACCCGCTTACGTTTCTAGCGAGCGAGCTTGTCGGTAGAGAGTGGGGGTACCCCATTTCTCGGAAATTCCTTCCCCTACAGCCCCGTAAGCGCTACTATTGAGAAGCCCGACTGTATTCGATTCTTGATCGTCTTGGGATTCAATGTGGTATCTTCATAAACTTTCATTATTTTAGTGGTGTACTTACCTTTTAAAATAGATTTTCCGCGGAAAACATCAAGCTTAATACTCTGGAAGCCACATTGTATGTAAGTCGAAGTCATTTTTATTATACTTTTCGATATTTCATTGAATATTGATGCCGGGGCCTACTTGTGCCATGCTTTGCAATAAGAATCCCGAACAGCTGGGTATCTTCGTGATGCCGCCAATTATCCGAGAGATGGCGTCACGTCAGTCGAGACCCGATATGCAAGGAGCGTATAATGGTATGATTGACATTATTTAAGGTTATGAAACATATTTTCAAATCAAGAAGTTCAAGAATTACTTTTTTGACTTACATTTTTTACTTATAATGTTTATACGTACTCCATCTTGCCGTTTAGAATTGGAAATTGAAAAATAATTGTAATTGGATCTCCAATTCTAAACCTAATAGAGAATGATCGGTTGTAGCTTTCAAAATTACCGCCTTTTAACTTCTAGTAAACTTGTCAGTATCCATCTTGCATCCATCTAGCTAATCGCTCACCTATTGGTCTAATAATTACCTACAACCTTTTGTTCTGCTCCTTCTCTTCCGGCAATCTCGGAAATAGACGCACACACGTTCTTTTGGTTATCTAATCTATCTAATTAAATCCTTCCTCATCTAGCTCCTTGGTAGCAATCTGCCACCAGGATATCTCCCGAGGAACCAGATCAGGACGCATAAACATTATAAGTAACAAATGTAAGTCAAAAAAGTAATTCTTGGACTTCTTGATTTAAAAATATGTTTCATGACCTCAAATAATGTCAATAATACCATTATAGGGGCGCCCAGTTTGCCAACCCAACAATTTTCGACAATTATATTACATAAATGAATGCAGAATTGTAAGTATATTATCTCACACATTGTTAATTACATTATACGAAATGTTATAGTAGAGAAAATAAATTCTTTACAGTTCTGAACAGGGCCCTCTTCGGGGTCGAAACGTAAACGATGTTGTTTCATTGACCTGAGAAACCCAAGAAAGTACTACTTATTGTTATGCTCTTTGTTTGGAACCATTTTATTCTCTACATTTTATGCTACACGGAATGTTCAAACCAGTTTCAACATTTCAGGTTCCACTCGATTCATCAAGTATTGTCATAATATCCTGATTTTTGTTTCAGGAGTCGACCCAGCCGTGGCTACCATCTGGTGTGAGTTAAAGATACAGATTTTCAATAATGAAAGATATTCACTTGTTGTTCGAATTCAGCTCAAGCGAGTCGAGCACCGCGGAATGACGACTTAATCACAGTCCTCTTTACTTAAATTTCAGATTACGTGACAAATGTCAAAACCCAACTGGCATTCCATGCGAATGAAGCTAGACTGATCGCCGCCCGTAAGTTCAAAACAATGTCACCCAATGAAGATATTCAAGTCATAGCTACTAAGACATGCGTCAAATATTGACAAAGTACAATAGTGTCATGATGTACCTATTTTATTTTGCAGATAGCGGTTCCCAGCTGAACAGCGAAGACATTCGTAAGTGATAACTGGATACACTTACTTGACCAATTTATTCGTCTACCAAAACACTCGAATTATCTTTGTCTCCGTATTCTGGAGAATCATTCCGTTTGATATTCAGGACCTCTCTATTTCTATTTCAGGTACTTTGATGAGAGCCGGAAACTATCTCTCAGACGCTGTAGCTTCTATCCTAAAGGGTAAAGGGGGTGAGTTGAAGACGACTTTTACCCTTTGAAAATGTTTTTGTGATCTACTGTTCGCTTCACATACCAGTGAATGAAGTCGAGAAATTGTTTTATATCACTCCGTGCGTAAAGTGCGACTTTACGCACGCGAGCGTGCGTATAATCGGACTTCACCCACGTTTGTGATATAAAATTTGGTTCGATACATGTGCAAAAGTCGTTTTTCCACTCGTGAGATTGTCACCCTCGCTTTGCTCGGGCGACAAACCTCCCACTCGTGCGAAAACAAACCTTTTGCACTAGTATCGTAATATACTATTAATTGACCGAGATTTTCTATTTTGATTCTTCATATTTCATTATTATTTTCACTTATTGCCATTATATCATGCGTCAATTGGTGAATTTCCACTCTGTCATGATACGCCTATTTTATTTTCAGAATCCAAATCTGAAGTTTCTGCCAGATTCCAGAGTAAGTGACACTCATTCGAAAAATACATCAAGCCTAGCTCGGTTTTCATCCAGCTGTTGTTAGAACTGAGTGAGAGTCGAAGACGACTTCATCATAACCTCTGTATTCCAATTTCAGATTTTGTCATCCCAGTATTCAACAAAATGATAGCCGATTTGCGAAGATCTGGACAGACAGCCGGACGTGAGTTGAAGACGATTGTGCCCATCTAGAATATCGCGCCTCAATTAGCACTTGAAAATTTTCTAAATTATTGAGGTATCTTTTAATTTCCAGGTACCAGCGATCAGATCAAAAGTTTTGTGAACGAATTCACTCACTTATTCGACTCAATCAACCCCGAAGTTAATGAGATTTTGGATGCTGCTATCGCGGCTGCCCCTAGTAAGTTGGAAACAATCGTACCATTAGAAATATAATTGTCATACTGAGATCTATCGTTTGCTACAAACCAAATTCCAATGAGGCTTTCATAAATTGATCTATTTCCTTAGCCTCCAGTTGGGCAAACGTATTTGATACTCAACATTCGATCCCTGATTTCAATTGTACCACCCGTTTAGTACTGCTAAACTACGATCCTGAATATTTTTACTTCTTATATTATTTCTTAAATTATACTTTCAATGTGTTCTGGTAATTGCCATTGAATCGTAATTTCACTTTGTCAGGAAGACCTCCTGCAAAATCATAAATCCCATGCCAGTCCAGCTGAACCGAAGCAGCCGAAGAGACTATTGGTGAGTGTCATCGACAGTATCACCTGATACGAAGATGCTGAATATATTTATCCACTAATTTAGCTGAATCTATTCGCAGGCCACTTCTTAGCAGCTATCGCGGAGCGGAATATTCGGAACCGCTTGTGCTAATCTGAAGAACTTTTTGTGGAAGAACGTGAATCATCTGCTGGACGAGAGACTACCACTTTCTTCCAGCACGTCTTCCAATTGATTACTGAATATGTATATACCAGTGAGAATAATGTAAAGCGGCATAAGATTGTGAGCAATAAAAATCAATTTCGAAAATATTCATTCGCTGTATCGTATAAATTTTCCATTTCCCAACACAGATTCCGAATACAAAACAATAAAGACATTCAGAGGCCCTTATAACAACGATTACTTTTTCCTTCCGAGTCACGTGACATGTGAAAAGGTTTTTAGGCACGATCGTAGAAAACGGAGTGCCTTATACATTCGCCATCGCTAAAAACGTCGGATCGAGTAAAAAATCTGAAATCATGTAGGGAGCACGTTTTGGCACCCGGGTAGTCGTTTTCGAGCATTTTCAAGAGTGGTGTATGTGACCCCCCCATTTCTTGTAAACCTGCTATCATCCACACCCCTGAACCGATTCTGATGAAATTTGCAGAGGATACTCCTTTCGCCCTGAAGATGTCAGAATTTCATTGTGTACCAGATCCGACTTCCGGTCCAGAAATGGCGTTCGCTAACTTTGTCAATTTTGAAGATACGACAGCGAGCTTTGGAATACAGCCTCGTGATCACGAATAAAAATTTTGAGAATTTTTGAGGATTTTTCCGGCACCTGCGTCTTAGTGTCCAATCGTTGAAGTTGCTTGTAAACCCGCCATTTTCCACACCGCTAAACCGATGCTGATGAAATTTGCAGAGGATACTCCTTTCGCCCTGAAGATGTCAGAATTTCATTGTGTACCAGATCCGACTTCCGGTCCAGAAATGGCATTCGCTAACTTTGTCAATTTTGAAGATACGACAGCGAGCTTTGGAATACAGCCTCGTGATCACGAATCAAAATTTTGAGAATTTTTGAGGATTTTTCCGGCACCTGCGTCTTAGTGTCAAATCGTTGAAGTTGCTTGTAAACCCGCCATTTTCCACACCGCTAAACCGATGCTGATGAAATTTGCAGAGGATACTCCTTTCGCCCTGAAGATGTCAGAATTTCATTGTGTACCAGATCCGACTTCCGGTCCAGAAATGGCGTTCGCTAACTTTGTCAATTTTGAAGATACAACAGCGAGCTTTGGAATACAGCCTCGTGATCACGAATCAAAATTTTGATAATTTTTGATAATTTTTCCGGCACCTGCGTCTCGATGTCAAATCGTTGAAGTTGCTTGTAAACACGCTATCAGCCAGACCGCTGAACCGATTTTGATGAAATTGGCAGAGGATACTTTTTTTACTCCGAAGATATGCAAATTTCATTGTAGACTCGATCCGACTTGCGGTTTAAAAACCGCGGTCGCCAGCTTCGTCAATTTTGAAGTTACGAGAGCGGTCCTTGGAATACTTTCTATTGGCTTCGAATCAAAATTTTGAAATTCTTGGGGGATTTTGAACACTATTACAAAACAAACTAGCACTGTACGATCGTGCCTTACGCAAAAAAGCGATGAGCTTTTTGGCTAAAACGGGCTAGTTTTATTTGTAACACCTGCATGAAAAGTTTGATTCCGTTCCGACCGCTAAACCGATTTGAATGAAATTTGCAAGGCATACTGTTCTTATTCCGAGGCTGTGCCAATGAAGTTTTCAAACGTCGCTCGCTAACCATGTTTAAGTACAAAATACCGTGAGGAATATTACGATACAGATAATTAGTCACTGATTATCCGAAAATAGTGATTCAAAAACCGAAAGACGTTCAGAATGATATCCAAATGAGAAAAGTCGGAGGCTCGATCCCCCGTGCACCCGTTCCATGGTTAAAGACATGGAATGATTTTTCCGCTCAAAATTCAGTCACCTTATGGCATCAACGGGCCTTCGATAATCTTCAGTCATTTCGTATCTAGATATGGTATAGAGGACATTTCAATGACGGGATTCGTTTACCCCGATTGTCGAGTCTGATTCATATTGTACTAGGCGCGCGATTGGTATTTGTTTGCGCTGTAGCGCACTGATTTTATTTATTTATTCTTTTTTTTTTTTAAACTCAGTATACTTCGTGCATTTTTTGTGCTCAGTTGAATATTCTCTGAATTATAGTTGTTCAATTGAACAATTCTGCGTTTACGTGATTTTTCACTGAATCGCCTCTCCGTTCATCAAGGTAGACTTTTAAACTATCCCAGGAGCGTACTCTTTAGAAGGCCACACATAGCTGACCATGACTAAAGACATCCTATTCTGATTTCTTCAAATGTGTTTATCCTTGTGCTTTGTTAATAGTCATTGCAAAAGCTAACCTTGTCGGCAATTGGCGTCTCTTGAATTTGAACGGGTATACGTCTTCACAATGTAATGTTATGCGGTGTAAATAAATTATTTAACCGGATTTGTCACCTGTCAGTATTTGACACACCACAACATATTATTGGCAAGGTCTAGAATCATCCATCTTGTTCCATTGCACAGGCCTTCGTTGATATGTAACCGATAAAAGGTACTTATCAATTTAATACACATTTGAGACCATAAAAAACTAGCCCGTTTTAGCCAAAAAGCTCATCGCTTTTTTGCGTAAGGCACGATCGTACAGTGCTAGTTTGTTTTGTAATAGTGTTCAAAATCCCCCAAGAATTTCAAAATTTTGATTCGAAGCCAATAGAAAGTATTCCAAGGACCGCTCTCGTAACTTCAAAATTGACGAAGCTGGCGACCGCGGTTTTTAAACCGCAAGTCGGATCGAGTCTACAATGAAATTTGCATATCTTCGGAGTAAAAAAAGTATCCTCTGCCAATTTCATCAAAATCGGTTCAGCGGTCTGGCTGATAGCGTGTTTACAAGCAACTTCAACGATTTGACATCGAGACGCAGGTGCCGGAAAAATTATCTAAAATTCTCAAAATTTTGATTCGTGATCACGAGGCTGTATTCCAAAGCTCGCTGTTGTATCTTCAAAATTGACAAAGTTAGCGAACGCCATTTCTGGACCGGAAGTCGGATCTGGTACACAATGAAATTCTGACATCTTCAGGGTGAAAGGAGTATCCTCTGCAAATTTCATCAGCATCGGTTTAGCGGTGTGGAAAATGGCGGGTTTACAAGCAACTTCAACGATTTGACACTAAGACGCAGGTGCCGGAAAAATCCTCAAAAATTCTCAAAATTTTGATTCGTGATCACGAGGCTGTATTCCAAAGCTCGCTGTCGTATCTTCAAAATTGACAAAGTCAGTGAACGCCATTTCTGGACCGGAAGTCGGATCTGGTGCACAATCAAATTCTGACATCTTCAGGGCGAAAGGAGTATCCTCTGCAAATTTCATCAGCATCGGTTGAGCGGTGTGGAAAATGGCGGGTTTACAAGCAACTTCAACGATTGGACACTAAGACGCAGGTGCCGGAAAAATCCTCAAAAATTTTTAAAATTTTGATTCGTGATCACGAGGCTGTATTCTAAAGCTCGTTGTCGTATCTTCAAAATTGACAAAGTTAGCGAACGCCATTTCTGGACCGGAAGTCGGATCTGGTACACAATGAAATTCTGACATCTTCAGGGCGAAAGGAGTATCCTCTGCAAATTTCATCAGAATCGGTTCAGGGGTGTGGATGATAGCAGGTTTACAAGAAATGGGGGGGTCACATACAACACTCTTGAAAATGCTCGAAAACGACTACCCGGGTGCCAAAACGTGCTCCCTACATGATTTCAGATTTTTTACTCGATCCGACGTTTTTAGCGATGGCGAATGTATAAGGCACTCCGTTTTCTACGATCGTGCCTAAAAAACGGCTGGCTCTCCTATTCTAAAATTTACACAGCACTGACAATCAGACTCAGTCCTGACAGCTGGTAGTATTTCACGCCATCGGTGCGGTCAGGTTAGATTCATGTAGAGAGGTTAATCGTCATCAGAATGATGGGTCAGGTTAGATTCATAAATGATCCCCTGAGGAAAAAATGACTGAAAGGTCTAAAGTACACTGTTTGTTTCTTGAATCCAAACATAGAAGCAATGAATTCAATTGACGGATACCTGTTGGAACAAAAAAAAAAAAAAAGAAACAATGAATTGTACACTTCTCCAGCTACGTTCGATAAAGGAAACTATGTACATCTTGGCTTGAAAGTTTAATATTTAGTACCAAACTGTTTTTTCAGTGGAATTATTTGATTTCTTGCAAAGTTACGTATTTTTACAGTTGGTTTTTAGTGAGTTTTACAGGAGTGTTTTTCGAACGCAGAATGATCACCATGATATTGCATTGGTGCATGATAGTGGTAATCGTTTCGCTCCAGGTATAGCGTATCGCGATATTCAGGTAATGTCGACATTTTGTTTATTGATGGGATACAATGATTACACAGATCGACGTATGGCAATCTCAGAACTCTTCTACTCCCACGCGATCATTTCTCTTCGAAGCTCAAGGTTCAGTTCCGATAGCGTCAGCTGTCTGTACTATATGGTTAATGTTTATGCTCTATCTTTCATCTCTCATCGGTCAAATTCATCAGTAAAATTGACATCTTCAGTTCAATGAAATGATACACTTTCATTAAATCCAAAAACAGTATCGTCAGTATTGACAGCCTCAGTTTTCATTTTGCATAAGTAATATTTACTATTAAAAAATTTATCATCGAAATTCGAGCGCGCGCGCCTTGATGTTCTCAGCTGACTTCAGAATAATACCATTCTTACAGAAGCTCGGACAGTTCTGACAGTATTTTCACCATTCGTCAGATCAAGTCAGGTGAGATTCATGAAAAGTTAATTGTCCTAATAAATTTATTCGAATTTTCATATATTTCTCTCAACACAGTATTGTAGTTCTCACTATAATCACCGTTAGACTGTCTCAGATATTCTGACGGTTCTAGCTCTGACAGCTATGCGTTATTTATCTGTGCTTCATGGTTAAAGTTTATCCATTGAAGTTGCATCGCCCAGGCCAAAGTTCTGACAGTTCTCAGCTGACTTCACAATGATACCATCTGACAGAAGCTCTGAAAGTTCTCACTATCATCTCACTTCAGACTCAGTCTTGACAGCTGGCAGTATTATACGCCATCGGTTACGTCAGGTTAGATTCATATATGAGAGGTTAATCGTCAGCATCGCAGATTTTACGATCGCAGATTCTTTGTCGCAGCAATAAAATTGACATCTTGAGTTCAATGAAATGATACACTTTCTTCGGTACATCGTCGTAGTTTTAGTTTTGTGATAGAGTCAATCCAAATGCTGACAGCTCTGAGCTGATTTCAGAAAAATACCACTCTGAACAGAAGCTCTGACAGTTCTCGCTATCATCTCACTTCAGACTCAGTTCTGACAGCTGGCCGTATTTTCACTATCGGTTAGACCAGGTTAGGTCAGGTTAGATTCAATAGAAGTTAATTTCCTGCAGTTTCATCATCAGCGTCTTAGTTTTTAATCGCACACTTTCTGCCTCAAAACCGCAGTTCATTCGTCGCAGGTTTCAATCAGTTCTCAGCTCACCTCAGAAATATCACAGATTCTCCGACACCTGCCCGAGTAGAAATTTCGGTCAGGCCACAATCAGGCATGATCAAGCAAACCTTACCACCTGATCAGGTGCTTATTAGGCTGCCTGGTCAGGCCCTGATCAGTAATGTAACGCAAAATTCTAGGATTACGGCCAGGCCCTGATCAGGTTCTATAGCCAGGCTCTGATCAGTATTTTACAGCCAGGCCCTGATTAGGTTTGTTGATCAGGCCCCGATCAAGCTTCCTGATCAAGCTTCCTGATCAATCCCTGATCAAGCCCTGATCATATTTGTGGATTTGTGTTTGTATCATCCGATGCTACAAAAATAATGATGAAAAAAAAATTTTAACGGTTGAGTAAGCTGAACCACTCATGCTCGGCCGCATACCAACGCTAGAACGCAATTTCACTTCAGAAAAACTTCGCATTGTTTCGACCTAACCGGGTTTCGATCCTGGACCTATCGCTCGCTCGCGTTACTAATCGCACGCCCTACCTACTACGCCAAACTACTTATTAGATATTGTGAAAACTTTGATCTACTAATAATAAGAGCTTCGAATATATTTATCTAAATGATTATCCTGCGTGCTTCCGGCAGGTTAAAAGTGTACCAAATAATGGTTGATTCTTAATGAATCACACATTTCACACTGTGGCATGAAACCCGTAATAAAGACAGCCTGATGAAGACCTGATCCGGGGCGTGGCAGGCATGCCTGAGTAAGGGATGCCTGGCGCCAACCTTGCTGGCGGCCATACAGGCTTGCCTCAGTAGGGGATGCTTGATACCAACCTGAACAGGGACGCAACAGGCGCGCTGCACTTTCTAGTATCATGTACTCTAGAAGCCAATCTGACCAAGGGTCCAACAGGTAAACCTCGGTAATTGTTGCCTGATAGCATCCTGATCAGGGGCCCAACAGGCAAACCTTGGCAAGTGTTGCCCGATAGCATCGTGATCAGGGGCCAATCAGGCATACCTTGGTAAGCGATGCCTGATAGCATCCTGATCAGTGGCCCAACAGGCAAAACTTGGCTAGTGTTGCCTGATAGCATCCTGACCAGGGGCCAATCAGGCACACTTCGGGAAGGGATGCCTGTCAGCTCCTGTCCAGGGGCCCAACAGGCATACCTTGGTAAGTGATGCCTGATAGCATCCTGATCAGGGGCCCAACAGGCAAACCTTGGCAAGTGTTGCCTGATAGCATCCTAATCAGGGGCCCAACAGGCAATCCTTGGCAAGTGTTGCCTGATAGCATCCGGATCAGGGACCCAGCAGGCAAACCTTGGCTAGTGTTGCCTGATAGCATTCTGACCAGGGGCCCAGCAGGCAAACCTTGGTAAGTGTGGCCTGAAAGCATCCTGACCAGGGCCATATCAGGAGTGCCCCTGTTAGGGATACCTGATGGGACCCTACTCAGGACCACAGCAGGTTTGTCTTACTCAGGACCGCCTGAACAAAGCTCAATCAGGGCCTGATAGCACATCAGGCTAGCCCTATCAAATTTCTACTCGGGCAGATCTCAGCTCACGTCAGACCGCATCGGAGCCGCGCGGAACAATCACAACGCGGGAAAAGAGGGTTCGACCGTTCGATAAGTTCGATAAGCATTCGATGGAGCAATCGACCTCGGGCCGCGTTCGGGTGTGACACCAACTTTTTTTATTAGGGAATCGGATTCGTCGATTGATTACATCAATAATCGATAAATGTAAAACAATTATAGCTGCATATGAATGTGAAGATGGAAGGTTTTTTTTGTTATCTTGTCTGACTGTGGCAATGACTAATTTAGGGTACAAAATTCAATAAAACAAGTTGCGTGTCTAATGGCATAAGGTCGTAGCGCCAAAAACACGATTTTGGTGGCAAAAGGTCGTATAATTTTTTTTCACGCCATTCGCTCTGAAAACGGCCAAAACGTATAGATCAATTGAAATTACGAGATCGAAAAATGTAAGTGCATAAGGTCGTAAGTTGGGCGGATACGTCGTTCTTTCATTGCAATTTTTAAGGAAAAATAAAAAAAAACGTAAAGGCAAAACGTCGTAAGCGCCATTTTTTTTAATGATTTTTAATGATTTTTCCAAATAGTAGTAAAAACTCTTAAAACTAAAGATAAATTGAAAGAACGACTATTTAAAAAAATTCGATAAAAAATATTGGTAGTTAAAAGCAGAAGGTCATAAGCGCCATTTTGATTTTTTTCCAATTTTTCATGATTTTTCCAAATAGCTGTAAAAACCCTTAAAACTGAAGATAAATTGAAATAGCGACGATTTAAAAAAATTCGATAAAAAATATTGGTAGTTAAAAGCAGAAGATCGTGAGCGCCATTTTTATTTTTTTATTTCTAATGATTTTTGCAAATAGCTGTAAGAACTCGAAAAACGCAAAGATAAATTGAAAGAGCGATCATTTAAAAAAATTCGATAAATAATATTGGTAGTTAAAAGCAGAAGGTCGTGAGCGCCATTTTGATTTTTTTATTTCTAATGATTTTTGCAAATAGCTGTAAGAACTCGTAAAACGCAGAGATAAATTGAAAGAGCGACCATTAAAAAAAATTCGATAAATAATATTGGTAGTTAAAAGCAGAAAGTCGTAAGCGCCATTTTGATTTTTATCAATTTTTCCAAATAGCTGTAAAAACTCGTAAAACGCAAAGAAAAATCAAAATCGACGTCATTTCAAAAAATTCGATAAAAGAAATCGCAGTTAAAAACAGAAGGTCGTAAGCGCCATATTGATTTTTTTCAATTTTTTTCAATTTTTCCAAATAGCTGTAAAAACTCGTGAAACGCAAAGAAAAATCGAAATCGACGTCGTTTCGAAAAATTCGATAAAAGAAATCGCAGTTAAAAGCAGAAGGTCGTATCCGCCCAACTTACGACGTTTTGCACTAACATTTTTCAATCTCGTAATTTCAATTGATCTATATACGGAGAAAAAGGAGTGGTTGTGACAGCCGGATTTCTTTTTCCTGTAGCTTACAATCAGGTCTTTGGTCATAACAGTGTGTTGTCCAGCTACAGGAGTGCAGGGTATAGCTGTGGGAGCTGGAGTATAGTTGTGGGAGCTATACGGTAGGTTGCAGCAACTGACAGCATGGCTCCGATAGCTGTTATAGGTTATGTTCATGCAAATATGTATTCAATCAGCTGCAGGAACCGCCCCTTCTTCTCCGTGAACGCTTCGAACGTTTCCAGAGCGATTGGCGTGAAAAAAAAATGATCCGACTTTATGGCATTATAAACAGCCAAACGTCGTATAATGGCGCTTACGTGCTTATGTCATTAGACACGCGACATACGTGACCAATTTTTTGTTCATCGCCTACGTTAAGTTATCGACGTGGTAGGGGGTCTCTCTGCTGTGTATAAATACGACGGATCGCACGGATTCTTACCAGACACGAAGTAAGTGGCTACCTTCAACATGAACAAGATCTTCTGTCTTCTTGTCGCCTCATTGGTGTGCGTCGGTGTTGCCAGCGGTAAGTTACAGACCAATAGCACATGACCGAACGTTCTATTTTCCAATACAATGAAACCTCACTTATACTTATTTCAATCGGGTACGCTAGAAAATAAATACATATAAGTCAGAATAACGTAAAAAAAAAACTAATTCAGAGTCAAGTGGTTCGATAGCTTCCACGTCAGCATTGCAATTATTCACCCACATCATCAACAGGTGAAAAAAACCTGGTCTGTAGATAAAGGTAGAAATATTTTTGCATCAAGGAGTAAAATATTCTCGATACAACAAGGATACAATATTCAAACTGAGAATATTTGAATTATTGATTTTAATTCCAACTAGACGTATATCGAAAGCAATCAATTTTTGAAGTGTTGTGTCACGAAATATCGCGTGTCTAATGACATAAGGACGTAAGCGCCACTATACGACGTTTTGCTGTTTGTAATGGCATGAAGTCGTATAATTTTTTTTTTCACGCCAATCGCTCTGAAAACGTTCGAAACGTATAGATCAATTGAAATTACAAAATTGAAAAATGTAAGTGCAAAAGGTCGTAAGTTGGGCGGATACGACCTTCTACTTTTAAGTACTTATAATTTTTATCGATTTTTTTAAATGGTGGTTCTTTAAATTTATCTTTGCGTTTTACGAATTTTTACAACTATTTGGAAAAATCATTAAAAATCATGAAAAAAATGGCGCTTACGACGTTTTGCCTTTACGTTGTTTTTTATTTTTCCATAAAAATTGTAATGAAAGAACGACGTACCCGCCCAACTTACGACCTTTTGCACTTCCATTTTTCGATCTCGTAATTTCAATTGATCTATACGTTTTGGCCGTTTTCGGAGCGAATGGCGTGAAAAAAGAAATATACGACCTTTTGCCACCAAAATCGCGTTTTTGGCGCTTACGACCTTATGCCATCCCTACTGAAAAATATCCTGTAAAATATTACATGAAATAGTACATAATAAATTACATGATAACTTTTTTTAAGTTATGAGTGGATTCCTGATACGAATTATTATGTACTTTATCATATGATTTTTGTTCTCACCATTATGTTGTACAAATACACATAATTTATTACCTAATTCATCATAGAATCTTTTACATGATCAGATTTTATGATAGAAAAAAAGGGGCACACCCGAGTCGGGATCGAACCGTGGTCCTTTGAATTTGGAAGCAGTAACGCTACCGCTTGAGCTACGGTACTTCATAGTAATGTAACAAAGTTTTAGGTTCATATGCTTTAATATGATTGTGATTGATTTCAGTTTCTTCAAAGAAGTTGGAACTCGTAGAGCTAAAACTCATGTAAAACATCACACAATAAATTATATGATGAATTATGTGTATTCGTACAACGTAATGGTCAGAACAAAAATTATCTGATAAAGTACATAATAATTTACAACATTCAATTTACATGATAATTCATATCATGAATCCAGTCATTACTTTATGAAATTTATTATGTACTTTTTCATATAATACTTTACAATGTCTTTATCAGTAGCGATTAGACACGCGATATTTAACAGCAAACTTAACATTTTGTAGCACGTATGTTCTGCAGGTGGTAAGATTAACTGAATCGTTAAAAATAAAAAGTATGCGTACGTCATCACGATATAGATAAAATGTGTTTTTTGAACGTTATGCTCTTTCACGGGAAGAAATGCGAGCTCAGTGGCGCCCCATTGCGAGAATCTTTCCTCCCCGTCATTTTGGGCCGTGTTTGACACCGTTTGAGCCATTTTGGGCGCGCTAGCTTCCCAAACTTGCGGGGAGACTGAACTCCCGCTCATGTATAGTATTGGTACTTCCTCAAACGCATACAATGTGGTACGATTGCTCGCCCGTGCGGGGAGCTGAGCTGCCCAAATATCTGGTGAAAAAGTTCGCTCGTTCGTGAGGAGCCTACAACACCGGCGGGGAGCTAGGCTACCCGCATTTTTCCCCGTGTTGTTTGGAACCATTTTATTCTCTACATTTTATGCTACATGGAATTTTCAAACCATTTTCAACATGTCAGCTTCCACTCGATTCGTCAAGTATTGTAATGATATCCTGATTTTTGTTTCAGGAGTCGACCCAATCGCGCTTACCAGAATCAGCAGTAAGTTAAAGATACAGAGATTTTCGATGATGACAGATATTCACTTGTTGTTCGAATTTAGCTCAAGCGAGTCGAGCACCGCGGAATGACGACTTAATCACGGTCCTCTTTACTTAAATTTCAGATCAGCTGGCAGATCTCAGAAACGCACTGGCATCACATGCGAATAATGTTAGAATGTTGTCCAAGGGTAAGTTCAAAACAACGTCAGCCAATGAAGATATTCAAGTCATAGCTACTAACAAGGGGAACCCGCCTGAGTCGGTTGACCGATTCGAACGAAATCTATACCACAGGTAGGGTCCACCCAGGAGTGTAACAGGTGCAAGTTATATCATCCAACTCTCAGCCGTTCTCGAGATAGAAAAAATCGATAATTTCCAAGTGTTCATATACTATCCGTGTTCGACCGGATTCAATGAGCGCGTAGCGTAGTCGGCAACGTCTCAGTCGCGATCTAGTCGCCCGTGAGCACAGTCGCGATAAGCGATAAGCCTAGAGCCGATATTGTCTACCGACAACTATCTTCGCGCAACACCATAGCTCCGCTCGATGTGCATTACGTGTCAGAGTTCTTAATTTTATGTTTTACTATCTTAAGTACAAAGTGCTAACATCTAAAAGTCTGAGGTGTCCACAAAAGGCTTAAACAAAGGGTACGGGCAGCGCCCCACTCACCCAGATGAGCAAACCGCAAAAGTTTAAACCCTCGAAACCAGATGCGCTCAGGAACAAAACCGCGGGTGCCACCAAACGAAAAATATCGGACGTAAACGATGCTGTCTCACCACCGAAGGAGGGGAAAGATAAAAAAGCAAGGGAGATCGACAAGTCGCCATCCGACGCAAAATCGACGAACGACCAGAGTAAGGTCAAAACAAACTATGATATACCCTCAATAGTCGCAACTTCCCCAGCACACCTGACGTTTCCTTTGCCGGAAAAAAAAACGAAAAAAGAAAAGTTAGCACCGAAACCCAACCTAGTCTCCAGAAAAAAGAACGTAATGGACAGCACTAAAAGCCCGACGAAGTCAGAGACCGTAGAAGAGAGATCCCCTGCCAAAGGGACTCAGACAGTCGAAAACATCGACCTAGAGCCGATCATGGAAAAAACAGTAGACCTCGATCGTCCAGAGATCTCAACCACACCCGTAACCGACATCTCCGCCACGCAGTCGGCGGGTTGTACGGTGTCCCCAAACGATAGCTTGGAGCAAAGACTTCTGATCGCGCTGCGTGAAATAGAAGAGCTAAAAAGATCTAACGAGAGCCTGAAAAACAAGATCACAAGAGTGAAGAATATGGCAGAAACCGAGCCACGGCCTAGTCCACACAGCCAAAGCAAAAACCCGATGCTGGCCAGCAACGAGAATTTGAGTACAAACAAAATCAATCCGATTCACGGTTTACCTAAGGACAATAACACCCCCCACCCGGGAAAATCAGGATTATCGGTCAGCGAGCCATCACCAACGGATTCGATATCTGCACACCACAGAGACACCGAAGGCCAACAGGACGAACACCACCAGAGCGTGAACACCAACACTCACCGATTGCGGCATGCGATGGAAGACCAGCTAAGTACTGAAGATAACACGGAAAGCGACGATCCGAATAAAAAAAAAAAAGTCAATAAACCGCCTCCCATTGTGGCGATGAATCAGCCCGCAATTGTAATCGCGAATCTCATGTCGTGTTCTCTCAAACTGAAAAACTACCACATCAAACGAATCAAACACAACAAACATATCATTTACCTAGAGAATTTAGCTGAATACAAACTCACTTGCGACACAATGCGAGAACGGAAAATTGACTTTTTTACATTTACCCCGAAGATAGACAAAACTAAAACCTTAGTGATTAAAGGTATAGACGGGGGCTTCTCGCCCGACGAAATACTCTCTGACTTGAGAGAAACCAAAGTAGAAGACGTTAACTTTTTAGGGGTTTCCAACCTGGTAACTCAAAACGCCAAGAAACTTGAAAGGATACTACCAATATTTCTTGTAAAAATTTCAGCAAACAGTAATACCGCAAACCTACTGAAAATCAAGAGAATATTACACCAGTCCGTTAGCTGGGAACCCCTAAAAAAAACGAAAAAGTTCAATGCAAGAGGATAGGACATGTAGCCAAAAACTGTAACTTAGCGTACAGATGCGTAAAGTGCGAAGAAAGCCATGAACCAGGTCAATGTAAAATCGTATCCTCTGACAACGCGGTGGATAAAACGGCATTATTTTGCGTGCACTGCAAAAGTCACGGTCATCCAGCCTCTTATCGAGGCTGTCCCAAACTTGTTGAATATAGTAAAATTATAAAGAAAAAGATCGAAGATGCAAATGATAAAAGAAGAGTCAAAGCCGACAAAATAGCCAAAAAAGTGAACCCAGCAATATCGTATAGTACAATCACAGCCTCATCCAATCAAGCAAACTCACATCATACAGACCAAAACACAGCCACACACGCTTTCACGGATAACTCAAGTACAGCTATACCAAACCTCACTCACACTCACCTAACCTCCACGCATTCACAACACCCCACCAGCCCTGATAGCGCCCAGCTCAACGAGCACCTACATCAAATCCGAAAAGCAGTAGAAGAAAACGCAAAAAATATCCAAAACCTATTTAACATACTTAATAGTATCCTATCCCCTGATAATGACTAACACCGCACTGCAGTTTCACTCCTTCAAGGAGCTTTCTATTATTTCAATAAACGTAAATTCTATCATTTCATTGCAAAGGAGAATGAACCTCAAAGATCTTGTAGACGAACACCACCCAGACTTCGTGCTGCTGGGGGAGACGAAACTGAATAACAAATACACAATTAATATTGAAAACTACGCATGCATTAGAAATGACAGACCCAACTCACAGCAGGGTGGAGGAACCGCGGCCCTTATAAAAAGCAAAATTAAATACCAGCACATACATCCTGCATGCTTAATAGGAGCTAAATGCTTGGAAGCGACAGTTTTTAAACTAAAAATAAACCACAACAGCAACCTGTACATAATAGCCGCGTACGCGGCAGGTAATTGCAAAAGAGAATTTATCCCGGAGCTGTCAAGCCTTTTCAAAGAATTAAATCTAGACCACACGAACAACTACTACGTCCTCGCGGGGGATCTGAATGCTAAACACACATCGTGGTGTAATACAACTAACAACCCCAGAGGAGTGTCTCTGCACCGCTGGCTGCATGAGAGCGAGATCCCTCTAAGAACTAGGCTATATTGCTCTTTGTTACCCTCTTATCCTAGGGGGAACTCGTTTCTAGACGTGGCCATCGTGGATCGTAGACTCACCCTCGCAAACATATCTGACAACCTGAAAACAGAATCAATCCCATATGACAGCGATCATAACGCACTCAAATTGTTAGTCTCTCCCCCTTCAAACCTATCTTGCACCTTAGAAGAAAACCAGGCGCTCACCAGATACAATTTCGCCAAAACCAATTGGAAAAACTTCGAAACACACCTAAATAACTCGACCGACCTAAACATCCCAGCGGACAAAAACCTTTCCAACCGCGAGATAGACGAGGCACTAGAAAACGTAGAAAAATGTATCAGGGAATCAATCGCTAAAAAAGTCCCCAAAATTAGACCGTTCTCAGCATTATCTGAATACACGTCCAGGGAAATCAAGGAGTTGTACAAACACAAATCACACATCATCTGTCAAATAAACAAACTCCACAAAAACAACCCAAGGGGAAACCTAGTCAGATTAAACATTCTGAAAGACTTATTGATAAAGACGCGACAAAGAATAGAAGAGAAAGTAAAAAAATCAGTCAACTCATACTGGGAAGGTAAAATTCGCGACATTACAATCAGCAAGCCGGACAAAATGTTCCCCCAAATCAACAGGCTCTTTAGACCTAAAGCCTCTAGCCTAATCCCAACCTTATCAATCCCTCAAGAGAAACAATCACTGATACGATACGCCGAAATTCCACCTAACACCTTGAGTAAAGACGCAAATAATAACACCCTAATAACAAGGCAAACGGACAAGTTAAATATAATAGGGGCCCACTTTGAAGCAACCAACATTCAAAATAAAAACCTGGGAAGAGAACACCTCTCTAGATCAGTAAATAATAAAATACAAATCCTAAAAGCAGAGATAACAGCAGAAGCAGAAGAAGGGATATCTATAACCACCTTCACAGACCTAAACACGGCCCTCCAACCATCTGACAGGGAAAACGCCAAATTCTTAACAACATATGCTGAGCTGGCAACAATATTCAGGAAACTCAATAACAAAAAGTCGGCAGGTTATGACAATATACCCAATGTAGTCCTTAAACATCTTCCTCCCAAAATAATCGCCTATTACTGCATTATATTTAACAACGAGATTAACAATACCTACTTTCCAACCTGTTGGAAGACAGCAAAGGTAATAGCTCTACTAAAAAAGAATAAACCGGAATCAGACCCATCCAGCTACCGTCCCATTAGCCTCCTCCCTAATGTGAGTAAGATCTTTGAGGTAGTCATTAACAAATCACTGACGTCCTTTTGCGACCAAAACGAAATCATTCCCGAATCTCAGTTTGGCTTTAGACATAAACATTCAACTATACATGCAATTAATAAATTTACTTCCGATATCTGCTGGGCGCTGAATAATAACGAATGTGTGGCAGCTTGTTTTATTGACCTGGAAAAAGCTTTCGACACAGTTTGGCTGGACGGCCTCTTTTATAAACTAATTAAAAAAGGATTTCCGAGGCAGACCATAAAAATGCTTTGGGTAATGTTACATGACAAACAGTTTAGGGTGTGCGAGGGAGACACAAACTCCTCGAAATCCTTCATAATAGCGGATGGATTACAACAGGGCACTGTAAATTCTCCAATTCTATTCAATATCTATAACAGCGACATTCTGGGTCTGTTCGATCTAAACAAGACGGCTACTCGGAAAGCAATAGCTTTTGCCGACGATCTTCTGATTTACGTCACAGGGAAAAAACCCTCATTGCTACAATCGGAGCTCCAAGATATCTTCATTAAAATCAAGGAGTACTACAACTCCTGGAAACTAAAAATAAACACGGATAAATGTGAGACCGTCTTGTTTAGACCGAACCTGAACCTGTTACCTCTTGATGCCACCAAAAACTGGAAAAAATTTCAAATTTCCGACGGCGAAACGGGCGGCAAACTGGTTCCCCATAAAAACTCTGTAAAATACCTCGGTATACACATCGATTTCCAGCTGAAATATAACGAGCACATCAAACTGCAACTAACAAAAGCGCAAAAAGCTTTCAACATAGCAAGCCGCCTATTCCACTGTAGGTTTTTGAACGCGAAAGTCAAAGTTCTGTGCTATTTGCTGCTGATACGTCCTATACTGACTTATGGTGCCCCAATCTGGTATAATATAAGCTCAGGGATGATGGAAAAATTGCGGGTTTTTGAGAGGAAGTGCCTAAGGTCCTGTCTGGGTAAGTGGAGGTCGGCTTCTTCCCTATATGTGCGATTCGTCAGGAACGAACACATATATAACGAAGCAGGGATACCCAGAATAGATTGCTTTTCCCTTCGACTGGCGAGGGATCATTTTTCAAATGCAGCCAAAATTAGTAGCAACAGCCGAATATGGGGCACAGCCATACCAAACCCCCTGTATTTTGAAAAATCCCGCATCTCGGGATTCATCCCACCGGAAGCCTTCACTTACCTGGACATGTCTGGGTACATTCAAGACAGAAACAATGTGCCCATCATCTACCACGCTCTGAGAGGAAATCATGACAAAAAAATATGTTACCAGCCGAATCTAATCTGCAATGATGCAAACAACAGCCAAACGATACGATTCAATACAGCACTCCCACTAAGAGACATAAAAGATACACATCGCAGTAGGTAATAGCAAGAAATACTGGTGGCTAGAATAAACGGTTCGAAAATGAGACTCAGAAAAGGAAAGAATAATAATAAAAAAATTATATATATACAAACATCAGCTCTCAGCACATTAAATCGCAATACTTTGTTTACACTTTCTCTATTATTACCTGTACATAGATTCATCCCGCGGCAGTAAGAATCACCGCGAACAATCATTGTTTATACATTGTTATTATACACTTGTTATTTAAACTCTTAAATTATACAAATTAGTCCTTTTAAGTTACGGTTTAGCTCGATTATACACTAAGTTCTGATAGTTACTATAGTTCTTATCATAGTTTTAATGCATGTTACGTTATTTTATAGCTAGCAAGTTAGTTACACACAAATTTTTCTACCCAGTTCCTATCTCATCAGTGGCACGATATATGTACAAATTTGTTATTATTTATTTGTTAGTTAGTTTTAGGGTATTTATTAGTTAGGTTAAGTCGAACACAAAAAAAAAAAAAAAAGCACGATCAGTTTTTCACCAGGCAAGTTTTTCTGATCTACCTTACAAACGTTTCAGTTCGCTCCCTCGAGGAGAAAAATTTTCCATACCCCTGCAATGAAACGTATGAAAATACCGATTCTTATATCCCCTGAACCACGACCATACCGTGTAGTGCCCGACTTTACTTGGAGCCAAAACGAGTTGTTTGAATTATTTTGTGTTAAGAAGTCTGAAGTTTGCTTGTTATTTTCTAAGTTTGTATTACACCTTTTTGCCTAAATAAACTTCTGTAAAAAAAAAAAAAAAAGTCGGCAACGTCTCCGCTTCGTGAGCGATGGATCGCTGGATCGAATCTCGGCGCGTGCATTTTTTTCCTTTTTTTTTTTTTTTTTTTTTTAATTTCGTCATTTCTACGGCTACTGCTTATGCAATTGCAATAATATTCACGCAAATGAATAAATGAATATCTTTTATTGTGGATTATTTTGATGTTATAAGGGGAAGCGATCAGGTTTTATTTCTTTATTTCTTTATTTATATATGTATATACAGGGTGGTCGTTATTTGGGGTTAAAATGAATTTTACCCCTTCTGCCCCCTAAATCGGTTCGAAATACGTAAAAAGTAACGCTGTAATTTTTTCAGATTAAAAAAAAAAAGCTTGACCCTGGACCACGGGCGTTGAAGTTTTCCATTTAAAATACATGGGGTTTTCCCGCGTTCGCAGTCACTATTTTACTGTGGGCCTAAATATGCTTGTAAAATCTTGAAATTTTCACAAATTAGTTTACAATTATGTTGCTACATGGAAAAAATTTCCCAAACCCCTACCCTCAAAATATTGTATAACGTCACCATGATAATTATAATTTATTTTCTTTTTTTTTTTTAATTTTGGAAAAAGTTCGGAATTTTCATTTTTCTTCGCGTTTTACATGATTTCAGAGTATTTTGAAAAAAATAATAATGGAAAAAAAATCATAATTATCATGGTGATGTTATACAATATTTTGAGGGTAGGGGTTTGGGAAATTTTTTCCATGTAGCAACATGCTTGTAAACTAAGTTCTGAAAATTTCAAGATTTTACAAGCATATTTAGGCCCACAGTAAAATAGTGACTGCGAACGCGGGAAGACCCCATGTATTTTAAATGGAAAACTTCAACGCCCGTGGTCCAGGGTCAAGCATTTTTTTTTTTAATCTGAAAAAATTACAGCGTTACTTTTTACGTATTTCGAACCGATTTAGGGGGCGGAAGGGGTAACATTCATTTTGACCCCAAATAACGACCACCCTAATATATACATTCGTCCAATTTTTTTTATTTACTTCTTATTGGCTACCGCAAGAACTTGGATGGTACCGATCATAAAAGCATGGGAAACAATAATTATGTCGACAGCGGGCACACGTGATAAATGACGAGTCTCCGCATCCGCAGGATTTTTTTAATATATCCACCGCGAAGCAAACCTGGTTCACGTTTTCGAAAGATGTCCTGTCGTCAGTCAAGTTTGCAGCGAACCAAGCGTATTGCAGCATTTCGTGAAATATCGGAGCAGATAGCTGATGGTGAACGATCGATTGTATTTTGATGCAATCTTCCCTTGAAGTTATTTCCCTGTCTTGTTCTATAAGGTAGGGAGAGTTCTGCAGTTTCTTGATCAAATTTTTAACTTGGCGATAGAAATATACGTCGCATGGCTGCACCAACGGAGTACACTTTGGTGGAATGACCTTCAAAGTACACGTTGGCAAACCCTCCTCATCGGTGAAAATCTCGTCATATAATACTGGATTCGTCTGGCCACCGCAAGAATCAATCAGCAACAGAAATTTCTCCTCCTTAACGTATGGCTTCAGCACGTCAGTCAAAAAATCTCTGTAAAGTGCTGTGGTCAGTTTACCAGACTTGGACGATGTGATGACGACGTTCGTATACTTTTCCGCGTATTCATCTACAGATTTTTGGACCCGTGGTCCAAACTTGCCCGTGGTCTCTTGCAAGCAAACGTAGACAGTAGGAAGTATAAGTTTACCCGATAGACTCATTGCATACTGTGCCGTGTATGAATGCGTCACCTTATTCATGTCTTTTCGTTTCACCAGGACCACTTTGGACCCACGCTCGGCTGGTGTTCTGTTGTACGTGTATTGGTATTGACACCCTAAACAAAAGAAGCGGAATAATTACATCATGTACACGAAATTTTTGTCGGATACGTAATACAATTATATTTTTAAATACCTGTTTGATCAGTGTTTATCACGAAATCCTGGTCATAATTCGGAATTAACGCTCGTGCCTGGACCCTGAAGTTTTCTGCTGCAGCCAGGGTTTCCTCCATAGTAACGGTTTCTCGTTCTGATACGAATTTTGTTATTTTCCTTTGGCGAATCTTATGTCTTGCTTTGAATTGGTCGGCCCAGGTGTGGCCAGCATTGAATTTCAAATCAGGAAATTGGCTCGCAGCAGCTAGTGCCCATTGCTGTAGGTTTCTCGTAGTTACCTGCTGGTTGCATTCTCGAGCTTCTACGAAACGATCGTTTACCCAAGAATCAATTGTATTATATTTGTCCTTGGTAGTTCCACCACTTCTGATTTGCTCTTCCCATTTTTTCAAGTCGTCCTTTCTCTTGAGGCGATGTGCTCCTCGTCTTTGTAGGGTTTGCAGGCTCCACCCTGGATTCCCTTTTGCCAGATTCACCACCTTTATTTTATAATCCAAGGGAATGAAGTCTTTTTCGGCTTTCGTCATTTTTTCGGGTGGCTCGTAATCGTCGTCTTCGTCGTGTTGTTGCCATGCTTGCGATGCGGATTCTTTGACCTCTTCCCATAAGCCTTCTTGAGGAATTTCGTCGAACGTTATCAGTTCGTCCTCCGTCACAAGTTTATTTTCTGTAATTATGTCCCGTATACTGTGAAACATTTTCTCGCCAATTTCGATGTGTTCTTGCTTGATTGCCGTGGGTGGTTCCGTCGAGATATGATCATTCTCCACAAGAAGTTGTCCGCAATATACGAACGCAGATTTTAACAATACTTTTGAATCTTCAATATCTTGAGCCTCCACATCAGATACATTGTCTTCGGCTGTTGAAGGACCGGGCACTTCACTTTTATCGTCGGACATTTTTTCACAATAACGATGCTGCTAGCTCGAGGTCTAACAAGCGAATGTGGCTTGCATGGCTCATGCGACCCGGTTCCGCCTATTCCAAATCTTTTGTTCGTATGCAGCTGTCCTCAGCAGGTCAGAACAGGTCCCGGTGACAGACTCCAACGAGTTCTGCAGCCCTAATTCACAGCCAGAATGGGTCAAAACTTCTTGGAATAGTATGGGCGAAGCTACCTGTTTTATTCGTGGAAAACGAAACATCGGAATCACGAAGGTGTATCTTTTTCACAGTTGAATATTTATTCATTTATTCATTTGCGTGAATATTATTGCAATTTTATAAGCAGTAGCCGTAGAAATGACGAATTTGAAAAAAAAAAGGAAAAAAAATGCACGATGCGGAGACGTTGCCCACTACGCTACGCGCTCGTTGAATCCGGTCGAACATGGATAGTATACATATGAACACTTGGAAATTATCGATTTTTCCTATCTCGAGAACGACTGAGAGTTGGGTGATATAACTTGCACCTGTTACACTCCTGGGTGGACCCTACCTGTGGTATAAATTTCGTTCGAATCGGTCACCCGACTCAGGCGGGTTCCCCTTGTAAGTCATGCGTCAAATATTGACAAAGTATAATAGTGTCATGATGTACCTATTTTATTTTCAGACAGGGGATCCCCGATGACCGCCGAAGACGCTGGTAAGTGATCAGTGGATATACTTACTTGACCAATTTATACGGCTGCCAAAACGCTCGAATTATCTTTGTCTCCGTATTCTGGAAAATCATTCCGTTTGATATTCAGGACCTCTCTATTTCTATTTCAGATACTTTGATGAGTGCCGTAAACTATCTCTCAGAGGCTGTAGCTTTTATCTTAAAGGGTAACGGGGGTGAGTTGAAGATGACTTTTACCCTTTGAAAATGTTTTTGTGATCTACTGTTCGCTTCACATATCAGTGAATGAAGTCGAGAAATTGTTTTAATTGACCGAGATTTTCTATTTTGATTCTTCATATTTCATTATTTTTTTCACTCATTGCCGTTATATCATGCGTCAATTGGTGAATTTCCACTTTGTCATGATACACATATTTTATTTTCAGGAACCAAAGCACAAATTGCTGCCGGAACCCAGAGTAAGTGACACTCATTCGAAAAATACATCAAGCCTAGCTTGATTTTCATCCAGCTGTTGTTAGAACTGAGTGAGAGTCGAAGACGACTTGATCATAACCTCTGTATTCCAATTTCAGATTTTGTCAACCCAGTAAAAACCAAAATGATAGCCTATCTCAGAGGAACTGCACCGAAAGCCGGATGTGAGTTGAAGACGATTGTCCCCATCTAGAATATCGCGCCTCAATTAACACTTGAAAATTGTCTAAATTATTGAGGTATCTTTTAATTTCCAGATACCAGCGACCAGATCAGCCTTGTTGTGACCAAAATGACTAAAGCATTCGACGCAATAAAGAACCAAGTCGATGCGATTTTGGATGTTGCTATCGCGGCTGCCCCTAGTAAGTTGGAAACAATCGTACGATTAGAAATATAATTGTCGTACTGAGATCTATCGTTTGCTACAAACCAAATTCCAATGAGGCTTTCATAAATTGATCTATTTCCTCAGCCTCCAGTTGGGCAAACATATTCGATACTCAAATTTCGATCCCTGATTTCAATTGCACCACCTGCACCAATTTAGTACTGCTGAACGACGATCTTGAATATTTTGACTTTTCACATTATTTTCCCTGACTGAAAAAGATCATGTGATAAATCACATAATGTTTCGACCGAAATCGGCATATATTTTATTATGTAATTTAACATGTAAATAGTATTTATATGTTAAATTACATGATAAAATATATGCCGATTTTGGTCAAAACATCATGTGATTTACATGATTTATCACATGATCTCTTTCAGTAGGGCCAACATCAACTAAAATATGATGATTTCTTAAATTATACTTTGTAACGTGGCAAATAGTTTGCCCGTTATGGCATCCGTCAACGCAGCGGAAGGATTGCAAATATCCTCGCGCGACTCTCGGTAACGCGCATAGAATTAAGAAACTGTACCGAAGGGTCACGTGGTTCACTGGAGCAAGGAGCGACTTCACCCCGCTTCCCCGCTGACCTACGAGCTGGCGCGGGGAAGACGAGTCTAGCCATCTTTGCCAAATTCTATCTAGTCAGCTTCCATATTGGTTTTCGAGCTAGTAACAGCCACCTGTTACGCCGTGCTACCGAATCCAAGTTTTTTGAGTCTTTTAGAGTCCTCCGAACCCTAAAACCCAGTTCGTGCATTCGAGCGTGCTCTGTGCAATCCGTGCACCATAAAATTGTGCCCTATTCTCCACCAGTGACCCGTGAGCCCCAGGAAAACGGAATCCCGCCGGACCGCTGGCCACGCCGCGACCGGCCACCATCGCCCTCCGACTCCTCTAAGAGTGTTCGTGTGCCCCAAAAAGACATTGCCACGCCACTTTGGGATTACCCGTGTACCGTCGATCCAAGGTAGGATCTTTATCGTCTGTATTTTCAGCCCCTGCGCTGCGAGAAACCCTGTTAATTGTGTCTAGGTGGGATCGGCAGCCGCCGAGTCCGTTGGAGCCGGAGACGTGGAATACCCTCCACCCGGAAAGTACCCTAGATCCGCTAGGATCGTTTTTGCCTGCTTTTCTATCTCTCGCATCGCTTGTATTTTCAGCATCTTCACCCCCTACTACCGGAATCCCGACCTGCACGCGCCTCCGCGAACGGTCGAGTCCCGATACCGTGCTTTACCGTTGTTTGTCTCATTTCTATTTGAATTTTGCCCGTGTGTGTTCCTGTGTGCGTGTCCGTGTGATTCGCGCCTGTAGAGGTGATCCCTGTTGAGACTCACGCTCTACGTAGGGTGCGCAGAATCACCGCGCACGCCGCTTTACTTCAACCGTCGCCGAGCTACGGTTAGCCGTACGCTGCGGTTTGAAACCTTACTCTTCCTTGTGTCCGTCCGATCACATTGAGTGCTCCCTTACCGACTCGGAAATTCGAACGCGTGAATCGAGCGTCGATCCAGCGCGGTAGCCTTCGTCCCCGTTGAGACGATTGCGCTACGTGGTCTGCGCAAGGATCGCGCGCACCCACCGTCGCGAGTCAGCCGTCGCGAGTCCACAGCCCGCTGTGCGATCCGGCTGACGCCCTGTACCGTTTCCCCACCGTCCCCTCGCCCTCCTCCTGGTCCGTGCCCAGTCGAGTCGAGCGGCTAGCTTGTAAATAGTGTATCATATTCTGTATTGGCTCTTCTAGCCCGATCTAGTTTCTACCCTCGGGATCGCCTAGTATCCCGAAGGGAGTGTTCACTTCCTAGTTTCACTGAATAAAGACGTTTTATAATTGTTCACCAACTTACACAGGGTCTACTATCTTCGCCCCCACGTTCCCCTCTACCAAACACTGTCTAGCCGGCCTCCCGCCTCCTTCAACCCCTATTTCCTACCCTCATCCCCGCGGAAACGCGGCGATTAGTTCCCGTAAGGAACTTGGCGCCCAAATCTTTCTCATATCTTTTGTTTAGTTTTAGTACCGTCCATCCACGTTGGGTTGTCGGCTTCTTTTGCTAGCATTGTGGACGGGGTTGGTTTCCAAACAACCCCGAAAGCGTGTTACAAAATTGGCGCCCAACGTGGGGCCCGATAGAGACCTTTTTGGGAACCGCGTTGGTGAACCCGCGACCCCTGCCCCGCGAACTTTGATTTTTTTTTGCCCAAAAACCGCGACCAAGTATCGAGAACGGGTGGAAAACGCCGTCGTTGCCTTCAACGAGCCAGTTTTGTTTCATCTTATCGGCTTGCCTACCCTAGTACCGGTCAATCCCCCCCGTTTAATCTATTTTCTTCCCCTTTCTCTCTGCTTTTTGTCTTGCACTATCTCTTATTTCAGCACCTGGTGAGAGCCTGCTTGCAGCTGACTGCCTGTACTCTTCGCATTTCTGCTTATTTTTCTGGATTTTTGGTCTGTTTTTTTTTTCTTTTTCTTTTTCTGTTCTTTACAGCTAATATTGGGTTAAGCCTGTTTGTTATTTCTGGGTGTGCGTTAACTTCCCCCCCCCCTGTTGCTTGCTTGCATGCGTGTGAGTGGCTGTGTGGATGAGGAATCGGTGAGAGTCAGCCTTTTCGCGATTCGGCAACCGCGCGTCCCGCTATCCGACCGGCGATGGGGAACTGGACCTCGGAACTCCTGGACCCCGGGTCCTCCTGGCCGAACTTCGACCTCGAGAATACGGACCTCGTGATCTCGTGGCTGTGCGAACAGTCGGATCGAGGCCTCGACGAGCTTCTCCGCCGGTACCGACTGCGCGTGAGCGCTGACCCCGACCGAAATCGGTGGCGTCTCCTTCGCGCGCACCTCCGGGGACGGCAACAGAACGTTACCTGGACTCCGTTATGGGATGAGGAACCCCTTCTGGATTCTCCCGTCGGAGATATCGCTCCACCCCCCGCGCCGGAGGCAAGACACCCGACTCCGACCTACGACCGCACTCCGATCAGTGCCCCATCCGCGCCGCGACCGCGAATATTATCCGAGCAGCGAAATGACGCTGAGCTACCGCGAGTTCATTTTCAGGACGAACGCGTATCACCCCCAAGAACTCTGGCCGAGCCTCCGCTCAGCCTGGCTGACGTCGAGGCCCAGCGATCCTACCCCGCGCTCGTGACACTACCGACCGCGACCTTTACGACGACCCCCGCGACGACCGGAGCCCCCGCGATGGGTCCGTCGACCGCATACCCGACCCCTAGTCACGCGTACCCAGTCCTGACCCCCGGATGCCCCAGTCAGTGGTCCACGCCGTACCCAGTGGCACCCACGGCGTACCCCGCGAGCGCTTACGCACCCCCGACCTCGTACGGTCCTCCCGCGAGCGCTACAATCCCTCCGAACCCCTATCCCGCTCCTACCGCGAACCCTTCGCAATCCACGGCTCCCCTCTACCCCCCCGCCGCGAGTTTTGCAGGGACCCCCGCGTGGAGTCACCCTCACTCGGAAGCCCTACCCCCGCAGACCGCGTGTACCGCGACTGTACCGCCCGCGCGACCTCGCGACCTCCAAAATATCGTGCGAAAATGGAATTTGAAATTCGCCGGACATCGAGGCGGAAGTATTGAAGAATTTATAAACCGCGTTGAAGAATGCCGCGTAGGCAGCGGCCTGACCGATCGCGATCTTTACGAGGCGATGCCGTTTCTCCTAACCGACAGAGCGTTGCAGTGGTTCCGCCTGCACAAAGACCGCTGGAATAACTGGACGTCTTTCCAAATCGCGTGTCGCGAAAGATTCGCCGGTTTGAATTTCCAATCGCGACTAAAAGACGACGTGCGACGACGCACCCAAGGTCCCGACGAGCGTATCAGCGACTTCCTAGACAGCTTGCGCCTTCTTATGGCCAAGATATCGCCCCCGCTCCCCGAAGACGAGCAGCTTGAAATCGCGTACGCGAATCTTCACCCCAGCTACCGCCTCGCGATCCCGCGATATGAATTTGGAACTTTGGATGAGCTGAGCATCTCAGGGGAACTATTTGAGAACGCGAGAGCCTTGGACAGAAGATATCAACCCCCCTCCGCGACCCGAAGACTCGGTGTTACCGGAGTTCGCGTATCAGGCGCCGACACCCCCGGCTCCTTCTGGTAGTGCGGCACTACACTCCGCGAACGGAACCCCCGCGATCCCGCCGACTACCGCTCCGAACCCTCAGTCGTCCCGCGGCCGAAGACCCCGTGGGGGACGAGGACGAAACCGCGCGAACCCAGGTACCGCCCCCCCGAACCAGACTAGCCTTCCCCCGACTTCGACGAACCAACCTCCGCCTTTGATGGCACTCTAGAACCTCCACCCCCCTCAACAGTACCAGGTCTCACCCCCAGCTCCCTATCCATTCCCGTACCCCCCTCCGATACCGCCAGCCCAAGCATCGGAGAGCGCCCGTTACCCTCCTGCGACCATGCCTGCCCATGGAGCGTACCATGGAGGGCAAGCCGGCTGCTTCCGATGTGGCGACCCCAGACATTTCGTACGGGAATGTCCTTATGCCCCACCTGACCCGTCCGGCCCGTCAGGGGGCAACCCTGGAGTCTTTCCCCCGAGCCAAGGCAGTGGCTCCGGACCCACTCCGGGAAACGACCGCGGGAATTAGTGGTAAGGGTCCCCACTATTTCCCAGCGCGAGCGTGGACCTCCGCCCTCCCGAGACGTCTCCCCCCTTAGTAATACGGCTAGATTTAGACACCCCGACCCGCGCTACTTTGTGACGATAAATGTAGCCGGGCAAGACCTGCGTGCCCTGTTTGACCCCGGCTCGAGTCGAACGTACGTGGGACGTACCGCGATGCCCCTCTTCTCGGACATCGTCGCGAATCTTTCCCCCCACACGCGAGTGGGAATTCAATACCCAAACGGTGCCGTGGACACTATCGCGGGCGAAGCTCGAATGCGAGTCCGATTCGCCGATAGAATCCGCGACCTAGACATCCGTTTCGCCCCTGCTATTGACTGCCCGTGCATCCTCGGCATAGATGGCATCCGCGCTTTTGAGTTTAACGTCGATTTCTCCCGCGCGAGATGGAAATTGCCTGACGGTGCGCAGGGTTACTTTGACGTATCTTGGCCCTCGCGAGACGATGCGAGTACAGAGACCTCGGCCTGCGCTGGCCTCCTCGAGCTCTCCTCGCGTCAAACGGAGAAACTTCACGCGCTTTTACGCGAACGTTTACCCCCTCCGTCGTCAAGTCCCGGAATAACCGACCTGGCGATGCACACGATCGATGTGCAAGGTCAAGAGCCCATTAAGCAGCGGTATTATCCTGTATCGCCGAAGGTACAGGAAGCGATGAATAAAGAGGTCGATACTATGCTCGAAGCTGGTATCATCGAACCCTCCCGCAGCGAATGGTCCAACCCGGTCGTCATGATTAAGAAATCCCCGGAAAAGTACAGATTTTGCCTCGATTTTCGAAAGGTGAATAAAGTCGCGAGAAAGGATGCTTATCCGCTCCCGTATATGAGCAGCATCCTCGACAAACTTCGTGAAGCTCGGTACATAACGAAGATCGATTTGAGTCAAGCCTACTTCCAGGTGCCCCTGGAAGCCGCGAGTCGCGAAATCACCGCGTTTACCGTCCCTGGCCGCGGATTGTTTCAATTCAAGCGTATGCCGTACGGATTGTCCGGCGCGCCCGCGACTTTTCAACGTCTCATGGACCGTCTCGTCGGTCCGGAGATGGAACCGCACGTGTTTGTTTACCTCGACGACGTCATCATCGTGAACCAGGACTTCGACGATCACCTGCGTTGGTTAGATCGAGTCCTGGGGAAGATAACCTCGGCGGGACTAACCGTAAACCCGGATAAGTGCGAATTTTGCTGTTCCGAGGTCCGATACCTCGGCTTCCTCGTGAACAAGGACGGACTGCAGGCCGATCCTGAGAAAATCCGCGCAATAACCGATTACCCAGCCCCGCGAACCGTGAAACAAGTTCGTCGTTTCCTCGGCATGACCTCATGGTACCGTCGTTTCATCGAAGACTTCGCGACGAAATCAGACCCACTCACGCGTCTTCTAAAGAAGAACCGGCGTTGGCAGTGGGAACCTGAACAACAGGAAGCGTTTGAAGCCCTGAAAACTGCCCTTATCACGGCTCCTACCCTTACCTGTCCCGATTTTACGATCCCTTTCACCCTTCAAACCGACGCTAGCGACTCCGGTCTCGGTGCTGTCCTCACGCAGAGCGTGGAGGGCGTAGAGCACGTGATCGCATACGCTAGTCGAACGTTAACGGATCCTGAGCGGAAATACACCGTCACCGAACGGGAGTGCCTCGCGGTACTCTGGTCAATCCGCAAGTTCCGTCCTTACCTCGAAGGGTATCATTTTACCGTAATTACCGACCATAGTAGCCTCCGTTGGCTACACCACCTACGGAATCCCACCGGACGCCTCGCGAGATGGGCGTTGGAGTTACTTGAGTACGATTTCGACATCGTACACCGCAAGGGTGCTTTGCACCATGTTCCTGATGCTCTATCGCGAATCTACGAGCCGGTGACCGAACCCGTAGCTGCCCTGGAAGAACCTCACGACCCGTGGTACCGCCGTCGCGTCGAAAACGTGAAGACTATGCCGGTCCAGTTTCCTGACTGGAAAGTCGAAGACAATCGATTGTATTATCATCGCGTAGACCCTCTTTCCGACCCTTTGTTGCCGGACCTCGACGCGTGGAAACTCGTGCTCCCTCTCGAAGGTCGAGCCGCCGTGCTCGAGGAAGCCCACGTTCCCCCGTGTGCCGGTCACCTCGGAATCGAGAAGACGTACTCGCGAATCGCGCTTCTATATTACTGGCCTGGCATGTACCGCGACGTTGCCCAGTTCGTGCGTTTGTGTGACACGTGTCAACAGATCAAAGTCGACCAATCGGGACCTCGTGGTCTGATGGGTCGCCGCGTAGTTGATCGACCGTGGATCGCCGTTGCCGCAGATATCATCGGACCGTACCCTCCTACCCGCCAGGGTTTTACTCACGCGATCGTGATTCAAGATTTGTTTACGAAGTGGGTAGAATGCCGGGCGTTACGTAAAGCCAACGCGAAAACCGTTCTCCAATCGCTGGAAGAACTCGTCGTGTACCGCTGGGGGGTCCCCGAAGTCCTTCTGACGGACAACGGTACCGAATTTTCAAACAAACTCCTCGACACCGCGTGTAACGAACTCGGAATTTATCACACCACTATACCGCCGTACCACGCCCAAGCGAACCCCGTGGAGCGAGTGAACCGTGTGCTCAAGACGATGATCTGCGCCTATATCGAGGGCGATCATCGCAACTGGGATCAGCACCTACCAGAGTTCCGCTTCGCGATGAACTCCGCGGTTCACAGCTCCACCAAAGTCACCCCCGCGTTCCTCAACTTCGGTCGCGAACTGTACCCCCCGAACACGGTTCGACGACAGGAAGAGGGGACACCCGATATTGTACCGCTCTCCACCGAAGAGTGGGAGAACCGCGTTCGACGTCTCGATGCTCTCCGGGACTTCGTAAGCAAGAATCTCGAGGACGCTCACCAGCGTCAAGCTAAATATTACAACCGCGGAAGACGCGATATTCAATTTTCCCGAGGAGATCTTGTCTTACGTCGTCAACGGGTACTGTCCTCCGCTCCGAACTACTTTGCAGCGAAGCTAGCCGCAAAGTACGTAGGACCGTTCGTGATCAAGCGGAGGAGGAGCCCCACCGTTTACACCCTGGAAGACCTGGACGGAAATTCCGCCGGTAAAAGCCACATAAACGACCTCAAGCCCTACTACGCGCCCCCCGGTACCGCCGCGAACCCCGCGAACCCCGCGAGTACCGACGCGAGTGAGGATGAGAGCGAAGGTGGGAGTACGAATGAAGATGAGCCTGTGCATGAGACCCCGAACCCCCCTGATCCTCCGGCCCTTCCAATTCATACCCAGCACGGAGAATTATTACTAATGCCCGTCAAGTTTCAGAGAGGGCCGGAAGCAGCCCTCGGACGCTCCCAAGAGGAGACTCCACCGACGGCAGGAACCTCAGGCCAAGGCCTGCCGCCCGCAGACCGAACGAGAAGCCGTTGCCCTGCCCGAGGGACAGATCCCCCTGGACAGGAGGATCCGTTGGCCCCGGAGCTACCCCTGCTCGAACACCGAGCCCCCTCCGAAAGCTCGGACATCGAGGGCTCCGACAGCGATGCCGCCGACGAGAGAGCGCTCCAAGATCTAGAGGATCCCCGGGACGCAGCTCCTCGCCAGGACACCCCCGACACCGTGTCGGACCCGCCACCCGAAAGAGGACCAGCCCGAGGACGAGGACGAGGAAGAGGACCACGAGGACGAGGCAGACCGCCAGGCCGCACAGGCGACCGTACACGCGCGGTTTCCCCCGCGACATCCTCCGCGAGTTCCCCCGACCGGGAACTTCGTCCGGTACCGTCCTCCCCTGATCCCGTTCGCGCACCCGCCCCGCGAGTGACGACTGCGGCCCGCGCAAGGACCGTGGGTCGACCCCGTGGCCGACGTCGTGGCCGTGGCCGTGGTAGACGTCCACCCGCGGCAGCTACCCGCGAGCGAACCCCCTCTGACCGCGATGAAACCGGACAACCGCGGTATGACCTTCGACGACGAGGGCCCCCGCCGCCGTCCTAAATCGCGAGCTCCGTAAATTTCTATTGTATTCTTGTTTTCGTTGTTTTTTTTTTCTTTGTTGGTTGATACGCGCTCCTCGCGACCCCCTAATTGTAAGAATACGCGCATTCGCGAGCCCCTGTACCGTTCTCCCTCTCGCGAGCCGAGGGTTACGCGAGGAACCCAAATGTTTTCGTAGCTTCAGCGTGGGCGCAGACCCCCTGCGACGATCACCCACCAGCATGCCATATTCTAGTCATTCCTTCTTGTCGTTTTTCTCTTTTTCTCTCTTTTCTCTTTTCGTACATGGTGATCGGCGTAGACGGATGCTGCGGAAGCGTACGCCTTCTGCGAACCCGTACCTTCCGTTTGGCGGGGGGGTGTTGTAACGTGGCAAATAGTTTGCCCGTTATGGCATCCGTCAACGCAGCGGAAGGATTGCAAATATCCTCGCGCGACTCTCGGTAACGCGCATAGAATTAAGAAACTGTACCGAAGGGTCACGTGGTTCACTGGAGCAAGGAGCGACTTCACCCCGCTTCCCCGCTGACCTACGAGCTGGCGCGGGGAAGACGAGTCTAGCCATCTTTGCCAAATTCTATCTAGTCAGCTTCCATATTGGTTTTCGAGCTAGTAACAGCCACCTGTTACGCCGTGCTACCGAATCCAAGTTTTTTGAGTCTTTTAGAGTCCTCCGAACCCTAAAACCCAGTTCGTGCCTTCGAGCGTGCTCTGTGCAATCCGTGCACCATAAAATTGTGCCCTATTCTCCACCAGTGACCCGTGAGCCCCAGGAAAACGGAATCCCGCCGGACCGCTGGCCACGCCGCGACCGGCCACCATCGCCCTCCGACTCCTCTAAGAGTGTTCGTGTGCCCCAAAAAGACATTGCCACGCCACTTTGGGATTACCCGTGTACCGTCGATCCAAGGTAGGATCTTTATCGTCTGTATTTTCAGCCCCTGCGCTGCGAGAAACCCTGTTAATTGTGTCTAGGTGGGATCGGCAGCCGCCGAGTCCGTTGGAGCCGGAGACGTGGAATACCCTCCACCCGGAAAGTACCCTAGATCCGCTAGGATCGTTTTTGCCTGCTTTTCTATCTCTCGCATCGCTTGTATTTTCAGCATCTTCACCCCCTACTACCGGAATCCCGACCTGCACGCGCCTCCGCGAACGGTCGAGTCCCGATACCGTGCTTTACCGTTGTTTGTCTCATTTCTATTTGAATTTTGCCCGTGTGTGTTCCTGTGTGCGTGTCCGTGTGATTCGCGCCTGTAGAGGTGATCCCTGTTGAGACTCACGCTCTACGTAGGGTGCGCAGAATCACCGCGCACGCCGCTTTACTTCAACCGTCGCCGAGCTACGGTTAGCCGTACGCTGCGGTTTGAAACCTTACTCTTCCTTGTGTCCGTCCGATCACATTGAGTGCTCCCTTACCGACTCGGAAATTCGAACGCGTGAATCGAGCGTCGATCCAGCGCGGTAGCCTTCGTCCCCGTTGAGACGATTGTGCTACGTGGTCTGCGCAAGGATCGCGCGCACCCACCGTCGCGAGTCAGCCGTCGCGAGTCCACAGCCCGCTGTGCGATCCGGCTGACGCCCTGTACCGTTTCCCCACCGTCCCCTCGCCCTCCTCCTGGTCCGTGCCCAGTCGAGTCGAGCGGCTAGCTTGTAAATAGTGTATCATATTCTGTATTGGCTCTTCTAGCCCGATCTAGTTTCTACCCTCGGGATCGCCTAGTATCCCGAAGGGAGTGTTCACTTCCTAGTTTCACTGAATAAAGACGTTTTATAATTGTTCACCAACTTACACAGGGTCTACTATCTTCGCCCCCACGTTCCCCTCTACCAAACACTGTCTAGCCGGCCTCCCGCCTCCTTCAACCCCTATTTCCTACCCTCATCCCCGCGGAAACGCGGCGATTAGTTCCCGTAAGGAACTTGGCGCCCAAATCTTTCTCATATCTTTTGTTTAGTTTTAGTACCGTCCATCCACGTTGGGTTGTCGGCTTCTTTTGCTAGCATTGTGGACGGGGTTGGTTTCCAAACAACCCCGAAAGCGTGTTACAACTTTCAATGTGTTCTGGTAATTACGAGATCGAAAAATGTAAGTGCAAAAGGTTATAAGTTTGGCTGATACGTCGTTCTTTCATTACAATTTTTAAGGAAAAATAAAAAACTACGTAAAGGCAAAACGTCGTAAGCGCCATTTTTTTCATGATTTTCAATGATTTTTCCAAATAGTTGTAAAAACTCGTAAAACGCAAAGGTAAATTGAAAGAACGACGATTTAAAAAAATTCGATAAGAAATATTGATACTTAAAAGCAGAAGGTCGTAAGCGCCCAACTTACGACCTTTTGCACATACATTTTTCGCTCTCGTAATTTCAATTGATACGTTTCGAACGTTTTCAGAGCCATTGGCGTGAAAAAAAATTATACGACTTTATGCCATTATAAACAGCAAAACGTCGTATAATGCAGGAGCTTACGTCCTTATGTCATTAGACACGCGACGTACGTTACTAATTTTTTGTTCATCCGCCCACGTTGAGTTATTGACGTGGTAGGGGGTCTCTCTGCTGTGTATAAATCCGACGGATCGGATGAATTCTAACCAGAATAGTTTATTTCGGTACAAGTGCGAAAGGTTTGTTTTGAGAATAGTGGGAGGTTTGACAATCTCACGAGTCAAAAACAACTTTCGCACATGTATCGAACAAAATTTTCATCACAAACGCACGTTAAGTCCGATTACACGCACGCTTGCATGCGTAAAATCGAACTTAACGCACGGCGTGCGGAAAACCTATTTCTAACGAAGTAACTGGCTACCTTCAACATGAACAAGTTCGTCTGTCTTCTTGTCGCCTCATTGGTGTGCGTGGGTGTTGCCAGCAGTAAGTTGCAGACCAATAGCACATGCTCGAACGTTCTATTTTCCAATACAATGAAACCTCACTTATACCCGACTAGAAATTCAATCAGGGGCGAAGCAGGCGGGAGTAAGGCCCTGATAGGAGCCTGATGTAACGCAAGGTTCCACATGGGCCTGATCAGGCTCTAGTATTTCGTAGTACTGCCTGATCAGGCCCATGTGGAACCTTGCGTTACACAGGGATGCCTGACTTAATTTCTAGTCGGGTACTTATTTTAATCGGGTGCGCTGAAAAATACATACATATAAGTGAGAATAACGTAAAAAAAAAATAATTGACAGTCAAGTGGTTCGATAGCTTCTACGTCAGCATTGCAATTATTCACACGCATCACCAACAGGTGAAAAAAACTTGTTCTGTAGATAAATGTAGAAATATTTTTGCATCAAGGAGTAAAATGTTCTCGATACAACAAGGATACAATATTCAAACTGAGAATATTTGAATTATTGATTTCAATTCCAACAGCCAAACTGGAACTCATGGACGTATATCGAAAGCACTCAATTTTTCAAGTATTGTGTCTCGAAATATTTAACAGCACACTTAACATTTTCTAGCACGTATGTTCTGCAGGTGGTAAGATTCATCGAATCGTTGAAAATAAAAACTATGCGTACGTCACCACGATATAGATAAAATGTGTTTTTTGAACGTTATGCTCTTTAGTAAATCTTCTTTTATTGACCTTATCTTCTTTTAATACGTAGTACTTTCTTGGGTTTCTCAGGTCAATGAAACAACATCGTTTACGTTTCGACCCCGAAGAGGGCCCTCTTCAGAACTGTAAAGAATTTATTTTCTCTACTATAACATTTCATATAATGTAATTAACAATGTGTGAGATAATATACTTTTTGTAATACGTGCATCAAATGTCCCCCATTTTGTGCCTCTGAAACGTGCTAGAAGTGGTCTTTTACAGAAGGGTTTGAGCAGCGCATGCGCAGATCTTTATTTTAAGTATTTATAACACTCTAGTTCCTCTTATACACGTATTTATAACACTCTAGTAACTTTTTGCCGCGCCTTCGACGCGCCGTCTGGCGGCAGAGAATCAGATCGAAGTCGAGCCAGCTGTCATGTTGGGATTGCGGTTAGCACGTTTCTGAGCCACAAATGAGGGACTTTGATGCACTTTTTACAAAAAATAATATGTGACACACGTGCGAAGACAAGCGGAAAGCTTTGACGGAGGTTATGAAGTTGACTGCACTCGGTTTTGGCTCGTGCTGCGCACTCGCCTCTACCTCGTGCAGTCATCCTCATAACCTTCGTCAAATCTCCGCTTTCTCGCACTTGTATCACAATATACTATATTTATACACAATATACCATTCCATTATGCATTCATTTATGTAATATAATTGTCGAAAATTTTTGGGTTGGCAAACTGGGCAGCCCCTATAATGGTATGATTGACATTATTTGAGGTTATGAAACATATTTTTAAATCAAGAAGTTCAAGAATTACTTTTTTGACTTACATTTTTGACTTATAATGTTTATACGTCCTCCATCTTGCCGTTTAGAATTGGAAATTGAAAAATAATTTTAATTGGATCTCCAATTCTGAAAATAATAGAGAATGATCGGTTGTAGCTTTCAAAATCACCGCCTTTTAACTCCTAGTAAACTTGTCAGTATCCATCTTGCATCCATCTAGCTAATCGCTCACCTACTGGTCTAATAATTACCTACAACCTTTTGTTCTGCTCCTTCTCTTCCGGCGATCTCTGAAATAGACGCACACACGTTCTTTTGGTTATCTAATTAAATCCTTCCTCGTCTGGCTCCTTGGTAGCAATCTGCCACCACGATGTCTCCCGAGGAACCAGATCAGGACGAATAAACATTATAAGTAAAAAATGTAAGTCAAAAAAGTAATTCTTGAACTTCTTGATTTGAAAATATGTTTCATAACCTCAAATAATGTCAATCATACCATTATAGGGGCTGCCCAGTTTGCCAACCCAACAATTTTCGAAATTATATTACATAAATGAATGCATAATTGTAAGTATATTATCTCACACATTGTTAATTACATTATATAAAATGTTATAATAGAGAAAATAAATTTTTTACAGTTCTGAACAGGGCTCTCTTCGGGGTCGAAACGTAAACGATGTTGTTTCATTGACCTGAGAAACCCAAGAAACTACTGCTTATTGTTATGCTCTTTGTTTGGTACCATTTTATTCTCTACATTTTATGCTACACGGAATGTTAATAGTATATTGTGATACAAGTGCGAGAAAGCGGAGATTTGACTAAGGTTATGAGAGTGACTGCACGAGGTGGAGGCGAGTGCGCAGCACGAGCCAAAACCGAGTGCAGTCAATTTCATAACCTCCGTTAAAGCTTTCCGCTTGTCTCCGCACGTGTGTCACATATTATTTTTTATAAAAAGTGCATCAAAGTCCCCCATTTGTGGCTCTGAAATGTGCTAACCGCAATCCCAACATGACAGCTGGCTCGACTTCGATCTGATTCTCTGCCGCCAGACGGCGCGTCGAAGGCGCGGCAGAAAGTTACTAGAGTGTTATAAATACGTGTATAAGAGGAACTAGAGTGTTATAAATACTTAAAATAAAGATCTGCGCATGCGCTGCTCAAACCCTTCTGTAAAAGACCACTTCTAGCACGTTTCAGAGGCACAAAATGGGGGACATTTGATGCACGTATTACAAAAAACCATTTTCAACATGTCAGGTTCCACTCGATTCGTCAAGTATTGGCATGATATCCTGATTTTTGTTTCAGGAGTCGACCCAGCCGTGGCTACCATCTGGTGTGAGTTAAAGATACAGATTTTCAATAATGACAGATATTCACTTGTTGTTCGAATTTAGCTCAAGCGAGTCGAGCACCGCGGAATGACGACTTAATCACAGTCCTCTTTACTTAAATTTCAGATTACGTGACAAATGTCAAAACCCAACTGGCATTCCATGCGAATGAAGCTAGACTGATCGCCGCCCGTAAGTTCAAAACAATGTCACCCAATGAAGATATTCAAGTCATAGCTACTAAGACATGCGTCAAATATTCACAAAGTACAAAAGTGTCATGATGTACCTATTTTATTTTGCAGATAGCGGTTCCCAGCTGAACAGCGAAGACATTCGTAAGTGATAACTGGATACACTTACTTGACCAATTTATACGTCTACCGAAACGCTCGAATTATCTTTGTCTCCGTATTCTGGAAAATCATTCCGTTTGATATTCAGGACCTCTCTATTTCCATTTCAGGTACTTTGGCGAGAGCCGGAAACTATCTCTCAGACGCTGTAGCTTCTATCCTAAAGGGTAACGGGGGTGAGTTGAAGACGACTTTTACCCTTTGAAAATGTTTTTGTGATCTACGGTTCGCTTCACATATCAGTGAATGAATTCGAGAAATTGTTTTAATTGACCGAGATTTTCTATTTTGATTCTTCATATTTCATTATTATTTTCACTTATTGCCGTTAGGTATATCATGCGTCAATTAGTGAATTTCCACTCTGTCATGATACGCCTATTTTATTTTCAGAATCCAAATCTGAAGTTTCTGCGAAATTCCGGAGTAAGTGACACTCATTCGAAAAATACATCAAGCCTAGCTTGATTTTGATCCAGCAGTTGTTAGAACTGAGTGAGAGTCGAAGACGACTTGATCATAACCTCTGTATTCCAATTTCAGATCTTGTCAACCCAGTAGGAAACAAAATGATAGCCGATTTGCGGAGATCTGGACGGACAGCCGGACGTGAGTTGAAGACGATTGTGCCCATCTAGAATATCGCGCCTCAATTAGCACTTGAAAATTGTATAAATTATTGAGGTATCTTTTAATTTCCAGGTACCAGCGATCAGATCAAAGATTTTGTGAACGAAATTACTCGCTTATTCGACTCACTCAACCCCGAAGTCAATGAGATTTTGAATGCCGCTATCGCGGCTGCCCTTAGTAAGTTTGAAACAATCGTACCATTAGAAATATAATTGTCATACTGAGATCTATCGTTTGCTACAAACCAAATTCCAATGAGGCTTTCATAAATTGATCTATCTCCTTAGCCTCCAGTTGGGCAAACGTATTTGATACTCAACATTCGATCCCTGATTTCAATTGTACCACCAGTTTAGTACTGCTACACTACGATCCTCAATATTTTTACTTTTTATATTATTTCCAACATAAACTAAAATATGATGATTTCTTAAATTATACTTTCAATGTGTTCTGGTAATTGCCATTGAATGGTAATTTCACTTTCTCAGGAAGACCTCCTGCCCAATCATAAATTCCATGCCAGTCCAGCTGAACCGAAGCAGCGAAAGAGACTATTGGTGAGTGTCATCGACAGTATCACCTGATACGAAGATGCTGAATATATTTATTCACTATTTTTTCTGAATCTATTCGCAGGCCACTTCTTAGCAGCTATCGCTGAGCGGAATATTCGGAACCGCTTGTGCTAATCTAAAGAACTTTTTGTGGAAGAACGTAAATCATCTGCTGGACGAGAGACTACCACTTTCTTCCAGCACGTTTTCCAATTGATTACTGAATATGTATATACCAGTGAGAATAATGTAAAGCTGCATAAGATTGTGAGCAATAAAAATCAATTTCGAAAATATTCATTCGCTGTATCGTATAAATTTTCCATTTCCCAACACAGATTCCGAATACAAAACAATAAAGACATTCAGAGGCCCTTATAACAACGATTACTTTTTCCTTCCGAGTCACGTGACATGTGAAAAGGTTTTTTTATTTGTAACACCTGCATGAAAAGTTTGATTCCGTTCCGACCGCTAAACCGATTTGGATGAAATTTGCAAGGCATACTGTTCTTATTCCGAGGCTGTGCCAATGAAGTTTTCAAACGTCGCTCGCTAACCATGTTTAAGTACAAAATACCGTGAGGAATATTACGATACAGATAATTAGTCACTGATTATCCGAAAATAGTGATTCAAAAACCGAAAGACGTTCAGAATGATATCCAAATGAGAAGAGTCGGTGGCTCGATCCCCCGTGCACCCGTTCCATGGTTAAAGACATGGAATGATTTTTCCGCTCAAAATTCAGTCACCTTATGGCATCAACGGGCCTTCGATAATCTTCAGTCATTTCGTATCTAGATATGGTATAGAGGACATTTCAATGACGGGATTCGTTTACCCCGATTGTCGAGTCTGATTCATATTGTACTAGGCGCGCGATTGGTATTTGTTTGCGCTGTAGCGCACTGATTTTTTTTATTTATTCTTTTTTTTTTTTTAACTCAGTATACTTCGTGCATTTTTTGTGCTCAGTTGAATATTCTCTGAATTATAGTTGTTCAATTGAACAATTCTGCGTTAACGTGATTTTTCACTGAATCGCCTTTCCGTTCACCAAGGTACAGTTTCAAACTATCCCAGGAGCGTACTCTTTAGAAGGCCACATACCGAGCCTTTCTGAGGAAGCGAAACAGACCCTCTCTCTCCCTCGCCCAGGTATGCCCAACGCAGGCCTGTGGAGGGGGAAGGGTTCGTTTCGCTTCCTCAGAAAGGCTCAGTATAGCTGACCTTGACTAAAGGCATCCTATTCTGATTTCTTCAAATGTGTTTATCCTTGTGCTTTGTTAATATTCATTGCAAAAGCTAACTTTGTCGGCAATTGGCATCTCTTAAATTTGAACTGGTATATGTCTTCACAATGTAATGTTATGCGGTGTAAATAAATCATTTCACCGGATTTGTCACCTGTCAGTATTTCACACCACAACATATTATTGGCAAGGTCAAGAATCATCCATCTTGTTCCATTGCACAGGCCTTCGTTGATATACCGATAAAAGGTACTTATCAATTTAATACACATTTGAGACCATAAAAAAAAAACGGCTGGCTCTCCTACTCTAAAATTTACACAGCACTGAGAGAATACACGTATCTACGTCGTCTTTGATTTTTTTCAGATTAAAAGATAATTATTTTTCCGCAATCTCTGATTGTTTCGAAAAATGGAAACAATTTTATGTTCCCTCTAACTTTGGATCAGTGACTATCCACTGATTTCCAGTTATAAGTATACCAAGCGGTCGACTTATAACTGGAAATCAGTGTATATGGGGCATTCCACGTCAAACCGACCCCTCATGAGCGTGACCCTCTGGGATTTCGATGCCCAATGGATTTTTTGGTTCGTTTTGGTCAAAAATGATGCCTCTAATTTTTCAAAAATTTTCCGACATTTTTGAAGGTCGTATGGTGATCTCAAATATCATCATCAAGATGGATATTTTTAAAATCGCTGATTTTTTTTTGTAGAATCAGGGACTCGAAATCACATCGTTTGGTCATAGTCTGATCATGGGATGAAAATGCTAACATTTTTTTTTCAATTTTTGATTTTTCACAAAAATATCAAAAAAATTCTAATCATGGTTTTTTGTAGTAAAAAATAAAACAAAAAGAAACTTTGTCTTGGTGAAATTTAATTTTCTTGTTGGTTGAAGAGTAAAACGCCAAAAACGATCGTTGATTGCCGTTTTTTTTTTTCGAATCAAGCATCGTTTTTGGCGTTTTACTCTTCAACCAACAAGAAAATTAAATTTCACCAAGACAAAGTTTCTTTTTGTTTTATTTTTTACTACAAAAAACCATGATTAGAATTTTTTTATATTTTAGTGCAAAATCAAAAATTGAAAAAAAAAATGTTAGCATTTTCATCCCATGATCGGACTATGACCAAACGATGTGTTTTCGAGTCCCTGATTTTACAAAAAAAAATCAGCGATTTTAAAAATGTCCATCTTGATGATGATATTTGAGGTCACCATACGACCTTCAAAAATGTCGGAAAATTTTTGAAAAATTAGAGGCATCATTTTTGACCAAAACGAACCAAAAAATCCGTTGGGCATCGAAATCCCAGAGGGTCACGCTCACGAGGGGTCGGTTTGACGTGGAATGCCCCATATACACTGATTCGCAGTGAGTTTCACTGATTCAGATTTAGAGAGTTGATCGATCGAAAGTCCCAATGCCTTTTTTTTTGACACTATATTCCTTTGCGAATATAATAGGGCTGTAAGTCGGTCATTTTTTATCGGATTGGTAATATTTTTCCAGCCGAGTCATATTTTGTCATATTTTCACCCCGTTTGTCATATTTGTCATATTTTTCAACACGTTTGTCATATTTGTCATATTTCCGGATGCTTTCACCTATTATTCCACGATCTGTGACGCAAAAATTTTGTCAACCACGTAATTAGTGAAGTACAAGCGATTTATGGTTCCATATTTGCGGGCACGGCAGCATCAGAAACTGCGGCCAAACTCATTGCCCCCTTATCTGCGATTCTTCGTGAAATCCGCATTGGGCACTTATACAAAAGAAAGATATACAGTAATTCCACGTCAAAGCGCATAAAAAACGGATAATTCTACCTCGACCTTTGATTTTGACCACAATTTCAGGAAACATTGTGCTCCACTATATAAGAAAACTACTCATGTAGAACGTTTATAAAGAAGCACTATTTTTGTTCAACTGTTTCACGTAATCATACCCTGCAGGCGATCCTCTTAGCTCGACCCAGTCCCGATATATTAGCAGAAGACCTTGTTTCGTGAAATAATCAATAATTATTGAACGGATCTTTTCCTGTCCAAATCGTTTTACATGAGTGGTTTTCTAGTGGAACACGATGTATTCTGAAATTTCGGTCGAAATCAGGAGGCATGAGGTCTGAAGGGTGTACGATTGACATGGAATGTCCCTACAATTTTGTTTTGTTTGAGAGATTTTATAGCGTGTGTATGATTTTTTGTTTCAAATCTTGTATTTAAGTTTTTTTGCAAGTGAGAATAATTTCAAAAGTTTTACCGAATGCTGCGATAAATGATAAGACAGTTGCCTACCATTCTTAACTAAATTTTTCCGTTTTTTCAACCTATCTTACTATATAGTTTTGATTCAGTTTTCGTCATACTGCTTATTGTTAGTTGGAAATTCATTATTCACTCTTTTTTCACTGGCAAAGAATTATTTTTCAGTAATATTCTGAGCATATTTTGGTCATTTTTTGGTCATATTTTCGAATCTCGGTCAGTCATATAGTCATATTTTTCGAGGGGCTCGACTACTTACAGCCCTGAAATTAGCACAAGTTGATCTTCCTATGACCAACGTAGCCAGAGTTATGATTTTTCTATAAAAAATGCGCAAAAACGAAGAGGTTGCATAATTTCGAAAATATTGAGAATATACAATAAAGCTATGGCAAGTATTTTTTTCTCGTCGTAAACTACTTTTTTTTAGATTGACGTCAAGATCATAGACATTTTTCCAAAAAGCCTTGATCATTTGATATGGAATTGCCCATATACTTCATCGACTATGTTTGACTTGGCTGGTGCTATGCAGTGTTGTCGCAGTAAAATATTATTTTCAGTATCATTCAATATACCATATACTTTCTACGTCCAATATAAATTTCGCAAAGTTAATTTCTTCTGGTAGTGCTCTCATATTTTGTGTCAAAGAAAACTGTAAGAAGTGTTTCCATAATGTGCTATGTTTGATGGAAAGGTTAATAATTTCACAGCGTGTACCTCTAATTTTAATTGGTAAGAGTTGTTTGAAATCTCCTCCAAGAACCACGAGTTTGCCACCAAATGATATATCATTATTCATAATATCTCGCAAAGTTTGCTCCATAACTTCGAGTGCATAACGCGGTGCCATTGGTGCTTCGTCCCAGATAAAAACATCAACTTTCTCAATGATTCGGCAGTGGTTCGAGAACATTACCATGGGTACGACAATCATTAAATGAACAGCTTTTATCAGAAACCTTTCCTGCTGAAAATTGTATTGCACTGCAATGATCGCACTTAATATTCATTTCTTCGATATAATTAATGTTCATCAATATTTTGTACGTTTCCTGTGCTAATCAAATCTACACAGAATCTTCGGCGAGCTCTGCAATCGAGCTGACGAAGACTTTGTGTGGTTACATTTCTCTGATCCTCTACCGCATTCTGCTGTGCGATTTCTACCACAAAATTAATCTCTTGTGGTTCCACATCAATTGATATACTACCAGTTACATTATTCTGACGATTATTGTTCGTAGCAATAGTTCCCAGAATTACTTGATTCGTCGGATTGCGTTCGCGTCGGGCACGTTGAAATTCTTCCACTTCATCAGGTGTCCGATCAAGTCTTCTTCGTGGCATGACCCTTATACTCATGAATCACGAAATATATTAATTGGAAACTATGATCAGTTATGTACATACGCAAATTAGAATTGTTTGAATACAATTATCATGAACGTGTGTGATTATTTATTCCACAAAAATCAACTTTCATCTACCCCATCAGTCGATATGTTCACACCGTTTCCCGATTTCAAAACCATGGTTCAAAACCATACCAAAAATTAGCGGCCTACACCTGCACCCTGAACTGATGTGCAAGCGACATGTTCACGTCCTTTCGCGAATCTGTTCGTACGTATTAGTTAGATAGAAAAGCAGGCGAGTGGAACTGTTAAACGTCTGCAATCATCTGTCAACGTTCAACCCGTCCATCTGTCAAACTGTTTGACATGAATTTCACGCTTATTCTGATAAAAATAGTATATCGCATATGTCTTTACCTGACATCATTGGTCCGATTATACCGTCTTGACACCTCTTTACATTTTTCGACAGAATTGACTTGAATTATATTAATCCTTTACTTTAACTATTGTATTCAACTTTGCCGAACTGTCAATTCAAACTGGGCTTGACGTGAAGTCGAACGCAAGCGACACGTTCACACCATTCACGCTCACAGGTGACGACACCAACAGCCAACCGGCAGAGGGCTTATCGCGGTGACAAAATTTCGAGATTTTCGATAATTCCTGACATGAATCTTTTAAGAAGGGGCTAGCACTTCACGCGCGCGCCGCAATGCATTTTCACCTCACAGCGTATTTGCATGCACGTTATGTGAATGAAATAGTACATTGTGTATCGAGGGCGGAAAGGAGGCGATTTTGACGAGTGTGAAGTTGGCCTTCTCACGAGTCAAAATCGCCTTTCGCCCGTGGTGCACACGGTACTTTTCGTCCCACCCCTTGAAAACGTGAGAGAAAATAGCGGAAAAAATTCTCAGTAGGGAAAATAACGCTTGGGATAGGGAAAAAAAATCTAGTGACGGTGAAATAGACCGAGGAAGTGCTGCTTTACATAGGTTATGTACGTTTCTAAAGACGCAGACTGCCTTACCAACATGATATTCCCTAGCAGTTCGTTAGGTCTATCGCAAAGAGGCGCTATATACGCTTCGACGTGATATCATTACATCGCGCTCGAAGCTGGCTGCAATCACCGATATATATGTTATATCAGTGGCTGTAATGGTTTTGTCCGCCCGCTCGCCAAGTGCGCATGCACAACCGTCACCAGCCTGGAAGGAGTCACAATAACTCAGATTCCGCCCGCTTCGCATGTACGAAACGACACGTTTTCAAGGGGGTTCGGACGAAAGAAAAAATGATCCTCACATATATAGCGATAATCTCTTACGTGGATTATGAGTATTCATTGGACCTGGCCGAATCCGCGTGGATTCACCCAGATTTTACAGCCATGTTTTTTGTGAAGGCTGAAACTTTTTTTAGGGGTTCTTTGGCGTATTTTGAGAGACCAGTGTCCGAGGGTTTTGCCCGAAATTTGTTTTAAGGACCGTATTTATTATTTTTAAATTTGGCGATAAAATCAGTATTTTTATAACGAATTTCAGAAAAACTGCTGTAAAATTGAGCCAAATGGACTGATGTTGACGATTTTTGTTCCAAAATGTTCAAAATTTCCTCAACTTTCAGGTCGCATCTATAGTTTTTGATTTTATTGCGATGCAAGTCCGCAATTTTGAAAAAACTGAAAAGATTCGAAAATTTTCAAGTCAAAATATCTCAAAACACCACATCTTTTTTTTCGCTCGTTTTTTTATATGTTTTTGTACATGAACAGTACTAACTTCTCCCAAAGCGGCATCCCCAGTACTTTTTTTAAACGCAAGATATAGCCGATTTTCGAAAATAACAGTTTTTTTTTGGCGTTTTTCGCCGTTTTCACGTGTTGTATCGAGTTTCAATATTGAATACGCTTCAAAATTCATAGCTGTGACACCAACATTACATTTCAACATTTTATAAATATGAAACACGAATTTTAATTAACCACAACCCGCTACCAGAGTCCTAGTTGAACGAAAAACATTTCAAAATAAACATTTCAGATACGTTAATTTTTCAATAAAAAACCACAATTATTTTTCATGTCTCTTGAACTTTTTCTTCATAATCATATAGGCATACTCTCACTAATTTGTGATGTATTTGCCCCTGACTCATTTCACACCGAGAGAATAATCTAGCGAGATCCACCGAAGTCTGCTCGGAGTTACCGAAGTGGTTTAAAAGGTCTCTCGTCGGTTCTATGCTTCAAGCGAGAGCAAGCGAAACAGAGATACCTGTTAGCGGTGCGCGCGGAGTGCAGTTGATATATTTCTCTCACACTCTTCCTCACATTAAACATAGTGAGGATTCCTCACAACAAACAATCAAAAGGCTTTCCTCCGATAACTACAACGAAAGACTTCGGTTGCTCTCGCTAGATTATTCTCTCGGTGTGAAATAAGTCAGGGGCAAATACATCACAAATTCGTGAGAGTATGCCTATATGATTATGAAGAAAACGAGATCCGGCAATTCTGTGGCGATGAGTTGGCATAATGGCATTCGTATATTCGTTTCGTACAGTTGCAGTTCAATTTGCAGTTCCTTGTTCGACATTTA
>JAEUYN010001326.1:0-28360 GCA_018257835.1 Euura lappo
TCACTCGCTGACACAAATCACAGGATATTACATATTGCTTTATCTGGCGTCTCATTCCTTTCCACGCGTAATAACGACTTATTTCTTGGTGAGTTTTAGATACACCTACATGACCGAATTGTTGATGAACGCTTCGCATGATTTCAAGAACTAATGATTCGGGGACTGCAATCTTCCAATTGGAATCTGCTTTGGTTTTTGTGAATAGCAAGTTGTTAAAAATGAAATAATTCGGATTTTGTTCTCCTTGTTCGATTGATTGAATGTGAACTAGCAATTTTTTATCTTGATTTTGTAATTGTCGCAGATTTTTAAAGAGCTTTGTGAAATGTTTATCAGTTTTTACACTGGTTAAGGCAGAAATCATACACAAGGTGTTATCATTATCTAAACTGTGAAAATTGTTTCTTAAGGCTGCTACTATGATTTTCTTTGGATCGGAATTATCAACGCGATCAGGAAAGTTACGACTGAAAAAATCGGCAACGGTATTATCGACTCCTTTGCAGTGTTCTATCTGGAATGTGTACTGGTTCATTAGCAAAATCCATCTGGATATACGGGGAGTATGAAATTTACACGTCTTCAAAAAAGTGAGAGCTTTATGATCAGTTATAATGTGAAAATAGGTTCCAAACAGATAAATTCGAAATTTGAGCAACGCGTACATTATAGCGAGAAGCTCTTTTTCAGTGGTGGTATATCGAGTTTCAGCTGCCGATAGACATTTACTGATCAACGATATTATTCGGTGATCTCCGTCGAAATCAATCTGATAAAGAACGGCGCTGATGCCTAAATCACTCGCATCGGTTTGAATACGAAAGGGTATGTTAGGCAGATAATGCTGTAAAGTTACCGTATCAATAAAACTGTCCTTTAAATCTTGAAAAGCTTTATCATGTTCAGGTTTCCATAACCACGGAGTATTTTCGCTGAGCAAATCTCGAAATGGCGTTATTTTTTCGGCATGCTTGACTGTAAAACGTCGATAGAAAGTGCACGAGCCTATAAATCCTTGTAGCTGTTTTCGATCTACGGGTTTAGGGAAATTTTGAATGACAGCAAGTTTTTCTGGGTCTGGTTTGATTCCGCTAGGTGTAAGTATAAATCCGACAAAAGGTACCGCGTCTCTGAAGAAAAGCGTCTTTTTCAGTTTCAGAGTAAATCCACAAAGAGTTAAACGAGTAAACAATTTGTCTAGGTGGTCGATGTGTTCTTCGTAAGACGAAGAAGTGATTAGCAGATCATCAACGTAACTAGTTACCGAGGAATTGAAATCGTTTCCGAGAGCAATACGTAAGGCGCGCATAAAGCCACTCCCAGCTGTTTTTAAACCGAAAGGAACCCGACAAAATTGATAGAGTGTCCCGTTGTGCAAAAAAGCAGTGTATTTTCTGGATTCCTCCTCTAGCGGTATCTGCCAATAACCGCTGGTCAAGTCCGTTGTTGATAAGACTTTTATACCCTCGTATTTGTTCAATATTTCGTCTATAGGTGGTGGACTTTCATTATCGGCCAAAATAATATCATTTATGAAACGCGCGTCAAGACAAATGCGAATTTCGTTATGCTTTTTTGACACGATTCTCATCGGACTGCAGTATGAGCTATTTGACAATTCTATGATTCCATCTTGCAACATTTGTTGAATTTCCGCACCGACAGCCGGTCGTTGAGATAGTGGAACTGGATAAGTTCGTTGAACACACGATTTATGCGGTTTTACTTCAATTTTGTGTTCGTAAACGTTCGTACAGCCTGGTTTATCCGAGAATACCTTGCGGTTTCGGATTAGAACATTGAGCAATTTTGACTTCTGCATCTCCGTTAAGCAGGTTAGCATTTGCACGATCGCTCGAGCTTCGATAAAAAAATTGTGGTCTTCAGGATTGGAATAGTCTTTATGAAGTGACTCGCCTCTTAAACCGTCATGGCATGTTGCATCAACGTTATTCTGTCGCGAATAGTTTGATGAGACATGACCTACCGTTTTCGCGTTCACTTTTATTTTATCCCCCACATAATCGGCGATACAATGATACTCATCAATCCGATTCTCACTCTCGGAGCTGAGATTGTGAATTGAGTTTACAGTTATATCACAAATATTTATATTTGACGAATTATCAATTTCCAAGGTATTTGCCGATACACAAGGATACTGAGTAGACAAAAAGGCATCTATCATGTAAGAAGCCGAATCAATTTCAAGATTGTTTTCCTGATTAAATTCACAAGAATCGGAAGACTCAGCAAGGTTTTGCGCGGATTTGTTTTCGTGATTTTCCGCGTTCAACACAGCTTGTGTCTCAAAAAGTTGAGCTACATTAAAATTCATTTCGTTTGCTGAATCACAAGGCACAGTGTAAATGGGTTGCATGACATCAGGGTCATCAGTTACCTCATTTACATCCTCCTTACGGCTAGCAACAGAATTAGCGAGATTATTACCACAGTTATACGATTGAGAATCACCTTGATCGGTATCACCGTATTTCTGCGGGATCTCATTTATCGCTTGAGAATTTTCTATCCTTACACTAACACACAATTTATCTACCAGGGACCGACCGAAACCTGCGTACGAATCGCCCAGACAATCATCGCTACAATATATCTGTTTTGTTTCAAAATCAAGTACAAAACGGTTTTCAGAAAGCCAATCTGAACCCAAGATAACCGGGTATACCAACTTCGGAACAACAATAAAGATAGTGGAAAAATCACGATCACCGATTCGAATATTCGTAAGAACTTGTTTCTTAATCGTGAGTGGTTTTTTCCCAAAAGCTGGACAAATCGAGACGTTACTTATCGGTAATTCTTCAAATCTGACACACTCTTTTAACCATAAAAAAGTACGCTCTGCAATGCAAGTGACTTGACTGCCCGAATCTAACAGCGCGACAATTTTTTCGTTATTAAATTTACATTCTACGTACGGACAAGTGTCACGATGTTTCTGTGTTGATGTATCTAGAGAATCTGTTATTTCATTCGTTATATCGAATGCCAGGTCCTCAACAATAGTTTGAATATTATGACCCACATGCGGACCATAATTATGCGAGTCATTTTTTAGTTTAAATTACGATGTTCAGGTACAAATCTGTTTACATACGTAGGGGGTGGAATAGAAAAGTCTAACTGATCGACGCTCGTTGGTCTACCCTGAAACTGATTGAGAGGGTAACTATAATTGAAATGTTGCTGCTGATAATCGGTATGATGTGGCGTTATTGGACTTTGAGACAGCTTTTTTTTGGACTTGTTCGTTTTATTGTTGTAAGAAGAGTCAGAATTTGGTGTTGACGAATCGTGTTGCCACACTGCTCGTACCTCGCGCTGTGTATTAGAACTATGAAGGTCGCGCTTGTTATCTCTATCATGATCTTCTATACCATCGAGTGAAGACAAAACCTAAGCAACTCTCTTCGAATTATTATAATCCACGCTAGCCAATGCCATTTGAATGTTAGGTGGAAACTGTTTGACAATAATATAGTTCATTTCGTATCTATCAATTCGCGGCTCGAAATAATTAGCTATTTTTGTTTGTTTGTAATAATAGGTGCTCAGCGATCCATCTGACGGTGTCCAACGCGAAGAAGCCCATTTCGCTTTTAATTTAACCCGTGTTTCAATACCAAAAAATTCCTCAGAAAAAGCTCTTCGAAATTGAACGTAACTGACAAAGTGCATTTTATTCGCCTGATACCATAGCTTCGCTCTACCTTTTAACGCAGTTTCTACTATGGGTAATTTTGAATCTTCCGGCAGTTGTTTAAGAGTGAACCACCTTTCAAAATCCGTGAGAAATTCCGTTGGGTGATACGCATTTTCATCAGAAAATTGAGGGAGTTTAATTTCGATATTGTTTACGTGCAAACGCGAAGAACACTCACCCCCACCAAACTCCTGCGCCATCGTCGGTGTGCTCGAACGTAAGTTGGAATTGGTTCGGCCTAATCCGTCCATCCTCTCGACTAGATCCTTAATCTGTTGTTGTAAACATCTGATCTGGTCGTTAGCCAAACCGTTCAGCTCCGCAACACGGTTTTGCTGACTTGTATTGGCTGACCCGCCGGGATTCATGACCTCTGCGTTCAAATTTTCAGTCTGCGTACCCGTTGAAATTTCTCTTTCTCCGTTAGTCATGTCCGCCTTTTTCGCTCCAGACCTAGTTTTTACCATTTAAAATTAGTATTTATCAATTAGAATATTTTATTTCCTAGAGAAAAGCTATTTTCCTTTTTGCCATCTAGTTGGGCGCCATTTTATGTAACGAATCTTACTTCACTACCATCTATTTAACAAAGAATGATCTCAGGAAAGGGTGCGGCAGGAAAATAACTCTTCCCAAAAATATCAGCTCAAGGCAACTTCAATATTTATTATAAATCAAAAGGCGACGACGAACTTCTCAAAAAGGAAATGCGCGAATGAATCCAAGCAATCAATGAACGAACAGCGAAATAATATGAGACAATAAATGAACGGCAAAAGCCAATAAACGTGTTACGATTCTAAAATTATGCAATGTATAAATAAAATCACTAAAGGTAAACTATTCCGCAGTATAATTTAAAAATATATGTAAGGACAAAACACAAGACAATACAATACGACAGCACAAGGGAATCCCGGGTCTTCAGCACCAGATCTTCTTTTCTTCCTTCCGATCTTCTTCCTTCAATCCCGTCTCTTTCCTTCCTTCTTTCCTCTCATTCCTTTCTTTACAGGGTGCCTCCGCGGCCGAAGATAAAACAATATAACGTGTGAGTCCGAATAAATAAAGGTGTATATGAGTGTGAGTGCGAGTGCGTGTGCGAGTGCGATCTGCCTTAATATGATGCCACAGACCGACTGACTATTCTCCTCAGGAGCGAGTGAACTCTGTCCCCATGTACAAGCGGATTATCCGGCAGGTGTCCGTGTCTTCACTGACGTGACGTTCAGTATGTGTGTGTTTCCGTATATCTCATAATTCCTCACATCACCTGTACATACGAAAAATGGCCGAATAGCAAAATTTGAGGTCTTCATTATGCTCACGGAGTACGTCAGATGAAACGCATACCCGAAAAGTGGGAATATTCTTACAGATACCGTGTATACAAGCATCGTGAGATCTAGAAAATTATATTGTGTATACTCATATTCGGAAATATTCACCTGGATGTATGTCGGATATGCACACGTTGTCGATTTATCTAGCGAACGCCGATCCCACCACGCTGCTTCTATTGATGGCTGATAATTTATTGTTGCCACCCAGATAACAATCGTGCCCGCACGATGCTCGCATAGTGAAGACATACGTGCGGATTTTGCCGCACGGCGTGCATGCACCTGAGCGGGGCAGTGTGTCCTCAATTGACGCTCAAGTACACGGCACGCCGTGCGGGTTGCAAGCATGCAGTCACGGTGCGATCACGTAGTGCGCTTACGTTGACGGATCAAAATTTATTCCATTGAATATTAGTGGGTGTATAATAGAAGAAAAAGAAAGCCAATCTGAACCCAAGATAACCGGGTATACCAACTTCGGAACAACAATAAAGATAGTGGAAAAATCACGATCACCGATTCGAATATTCGTAAGAACTTGTTTCTTAATCGTGAGTGGTTTTTTCCCAAAAGCTGGACAAATCGAGACGTTACTTATCGGTAATTCTTCAAATCTGACACACTCTTTTAACCATAAAAAAGTACGCTCTGCAATGCAAGTGACTTGACTGCCCGAATCTAACAGCGCGACAATTTTTTCGTTATTAAATTTACATTCTACGTACGGACAAGTGTCACGATGTTTCTGTGTTGATGTATCTAGAGAATCTGTTATTTCATTCGTTATATCGAATGCCAGGTCCTCAACAATAGTTTGAATATTATGACCCACATGCGGACCATAATTATGCGAGTCATTTTTTAGTTTAAATTACGATGTTCAGGTACAAATCTGTTTACATACGTAGGGGGTGGAATAGAAAAGTCTAACTGATCGACGCTCGTTGGTCTACCCTGAAACTGATTGAGAGGGTAACTATAATTGAAATGTTGCTGCTGATAATCGGTATGATGTGGCGTTATTGGACTTTGAGACAGCTTTTTTTTGGACTTGTTCGTTTTATTGTTGTAAGAAGAGTCAGAATTTGGTGTTGACGAATCGTGTTGCCACACTGCTCGTACCTCGCGCTGTGTATTAGAACTATGAAGGTCGCGCTTGTTATCTCTATCATGATCTTCTATACCATCGAGTGAAGACAAAACCTAAGCAACTCTCTTCGAATTATTATAATCCACGCTAGCCAATGCCATTTGAATGTTAGGTGGAAACTGTTTGACAATAATATAGTTCATTTCGTATCTATCAATTCGCGGCTCGAAATAATTAGCTATTTTTGTTTGTTTGTAATAATAGGTGCTCAGCGATCCATCTGACGGTGTCCAACGCGAAGAAGCCCATTTCGCTTTTAATTTAACCCGTGTTTCAATACCAAAAAATTCCTCAGAAAAAGCTCTTCGAAATTGAACGTAACTGACAAAGTGCATTTTATTCGCCTGATACCATAGCTTCGCTCTACCTTTTAACGCAGTTTCTACTATGGGTAATTTTGAATCTTCCGGCAGTTGTTTAAGAGTGAACCACCTTTCAAAATCCGTGAGAAATTCCGTTGGGTGATACGCATTTTCATCAGAAAATTGAGGGAGTTTAATTTCGATATTGTTTACGTGCAAACGCGAAGAACACTCACCCCCACCAAACTCCTGCGCCATCGTCGGTGTGCTCGAACGTAAGTTGGAATTGGTTCGGCCTAATCCGTCCATCCTCTCGACTAGATCCTTAATCTGTTGTTGTAAACATCTGATCTGGTCGTTAGCCAAACCGTTCAGCTCCGCAACACGGTTTTGCTGACTTGTATTGGCTGACCCGCCGGGATTCATGACCTCTGCGTTCAAATTTTCAGTCTGCGTACCCGTTGAAATTTCTCTTTCTCCGTTAGTCATGTCCGCCTTTTTCGCTCCAGACCTAGTTTTTACCATTTAAAATTAGTATTTATCAATTAGAATATTTTATTTCCTAGAGAAAAGCTATTTTCCTTTTTGCCATCTAGTTGGGCGCCATTTTATGTAACGAATCTTACTTCACTACCATCTATTTAACAAAGAATGATCTCAGGAAAGGGTGCGGCAGGAAAATAACTCTTCCCAAAAATATCAGCTCAAGGCAACTTCAATATTTATTATAAATCAAAAGGCGACGACGAACTTCTCAAAAAGGAAATGCGCGAATGAATCCAAGCAATCAATGAACGAACAGCGAAATAATATGAGACAATAAATGAACGGCAAAAGCCAATAAACGTGTTACGATTCTAAAATTATGCAATGTATAAATAAAATCACTAAAGGTAAACTATTCCGCAGTATAATTTAAAAATATATGTAAGGACAAAACACAAGACAATACAATACGACAGCACAAGGGAATCCCGGGTCTTCAGCACCAGATCTTCTTTTCTTCCTTCCGATCTTCTTCCTTCAATCCCGTCTCTTTCCTTCCTTCTTTCCTCTCATTCCTTTCTTTACAGGGTGCCTCCGCGGCCGAAGATAAAACAATATAACGTGTGAGTCCGAATAAATAAAGGTGTATATGAGTGTGAGTGCGAGTGCGTGTGCGAGTGCGATCTGCCTTAATATGATGCCACAGACCGACTGACTATTCTCCTCAGGAGCGAGTGAACTCTGTCCCCATGTACAAGCGGATTATCCGGCAGGTGTCCGTGTCTTCACTGACGTGACGTTCAGTATGTGTGTGTTTCCGTATATCTCATAATTCCTCACATCACCTGTACATACGAAAAATGGCCGAATAGCAAAATTTGAGGTCTTCATTATGCTCACGGAGTACGTCAGATGAAACGCATACCCGAAAAGTGGGAATATTCTTACAGATACCGTGTATACAAGCATCGTGAGATCTAGAAAATTATATTGTGTATACTCATATTCGGAAATATTCACCTGGATGTATGTCGGATATGCACACGTTGTCGATTTATCTAGCGAACGCCGATCCCACCACGCTGCTTCTATTGATGGCTGATAATTTATTGTTGCCACCCAGATAACAATCGTGCCCGCACGATGCTCGCATAGTGAAGACATACGTGCGGATTTTGCCGCACGGCGTGCATGCACCTGAGCGGGGCAGTGTGTCCTCAATTGACGCTCAAGTACACGGCACGCCGTGCGGGTTGCAAGCATGCAGTCACGGTGCGATCACGTAGTGCGCTTACGTTGACGGATCAAAATTTATTCCATTGAATATTAGTGGGTGTATAATAGAAGAAAAAGAATTCATACATCAGATGTTTTTTATTCAAAACGAAATTGGTGGCTCCTTACAACAAAACTTTTTTCGATGCAAGCATAAAGTAATTACTTTAAATGGTTAAAGTCAAGGATATACATAAACTTTATTATGTTATTTTAACGTAGACACATAAATCGTTAACTAAATTTTCGAATCAGAAAAAAAAGGTTTTTGTATGTTTCGTATCAGATAAAATTCTGTCAGATCTTATGAAACGCTGTCGGATTTTACACAATGTTATCTCGGTTTTATACACATTAATTTGTCAAATTGTACTTCGATTATTTCGTATATTCTTGTACCATGTTATAAAATTCCATGAAATTTCATTTCTAAACATTCTAATTTGGTGAAAATCTAAACACCTAATGTAATATTATTCGATAGTGACAAAATCGAAATAAAATTTCATGAAATTTGATATAAACACACCGCGTAACGTTTTGGGGTAGGCTACTTCAAGAACATAAGTTAAATCACATAAATGACAGCCCTACTCTACATGAACGTCTGTCACGATGAGAGAAATTGGAAACTCCTGAACAAAAAAAAAATTTAATTGGTGTCTAACTAGACTAGTAAATTTAGGAATTTTTCATCGTGACATAATATTTAAAATACTATAAGTTTGTTGTCATACCTGTGTACGCCAATATTTTTTTGAGTCAATGAATATCATATTTTTACTTTGAGAACTCCGTTTTGGCACATGAAAAAATTCAAAATTATTAGTCCAATAGCTTGAGTTTACAAAGATCTTACAAAAATATTGCCGTAGATACCAGCTGTATCGCACGAATATTGACCGCTATAACTTAATGACAATTATTTTCAGTCGAATCGACTAACTTAAGACCAATGCTGAATTATTATTATTCATTTATTGCTCACTATTGTGGTACAATTTTTCTTTACATCCTTTCTCCATTTCCTACTCCTTCACAGCCTATTCATACAATTCCATCTTTTTCTATACCCTATTCCCTTCTATATTTCTTAAATCTTAATATTATATTCAAATATATTCAAACCACCTCTCTCATATTTTCACTCTATCTACTAAATACTACTATTAATAACAAAAATAAAAATTTCATATAATTAATTATTTAAACTAAATAATTATTTATTTAAACATTTCCTTAATTAAACAAACAACTATATAACCTCAACTCAAATATCCATATTCCACTTTCCCAACTTTCAAAAATTAACTAATTATTTACATCTATAACTTAACTCAATCACTTATCTTTAACTATACACTCTTTCTCCCTTAAACGCCTACCTCCCTGCTTTCCTTCTTTGCTTCGTCTCTTTTCTCTTGTATCTTCTTTATCGTGTCCAGCCCTCTCCCGTCCTCGCTCAATACTTCTTTCCACGTCTGTCCGGGGGTCCCGCTTATCCTGCACTCCTCTATGGCATGTCTCACCGTCTCGGGGGCTTCTCCGCATAGCCTGCACTTCTTGTCTTCCTCTCTGAGCCAGAATTTACTACTATTCGCCTCATTTCCGACTCTCCAGCGGGCTAACAGCTTCCTGCCCTTTCTCCATCTATCCTCCTTGGCCGTTATGTACGTCGGAAGGCCCTGTTCCTGCCTTATTTCCGTGAATTCGGCCCAGTATCTGGACCTGTTTATCCTTGCCTGTCTTTCCTGCTTTTGTATGTCTGTGTCCCTTTGCAGCAGGCTCTCTATTACCTCTATCCCTCTTTCTCTCCTTCCCTCGAGCTCGTTAACCGACCATCCTCTTTTTCTTAAGAATTCCTCCCTTTCTCTCCACCACCTTCCTTCTGTTCTGCCTCCTTTCCTCTCCTCCATGCAGATCTTCCTTAGAGAGTTTGGCGCACACTTCCCCAGCTTCTCCTCGAACTTCAGAGCTCGTTTCCCGGCGTCTGTCGCCACCTTCCACCTTTCCACCTCCTCCCTCAGTATGTAGCTCGGTGTCTGTCTGTCCAATCCTAGCGTCCATTTGATGTATTTGTCCTGTACTCTCTCTATGTCTGCCCTTTCTTTCCACCCCCAGATCTCGGCCCCGTACATCATTATGCTTTTCACCAATGCATCAAACATATCCATTCTTCTCTTCCAGTCCCCATTGAACCTCCTTTCTGCGATACTCCACACCTTTCCTACCACCGCGTTCGCCTTACTCGCCCGGTTCTTTATGTGCTTGTCGTCTCCGTTGTTCTCCTGCACCTTGTATCCGAGGTAAGTGAATTCATTGACCTCTTCTATCTCTTGCCTTCCCCACCTCCATCTGCGTTTCTTTCTTCTTCCCCCTCCCCAAGCAGAAATTCACAACAGGCCCTGTACTGTGCCAGTACTGCTGCCAACGGTGCAGGGTTGGCCGAGTGCTTACTGCCAACGGTTGGCCGACGAACGGCAGGAGGCCGGAATGATAACACTGGCCCAAGGGTTGACAGTCAACGCTTGGCCAGTGCCGGCAGGCTACGTTGGCCCAGTACTGACAGAACGACGGGTCGGAGCTGACCCGTCGCTCATTTCGGCGAATATAATGAATGTTGTAGATGAAAATAAGCTACTACCTTAAAAATTCAAGTACGTCGACTTAATTATTCATTGAATCGAGATGGATTAATCAACTTGATATTCAGATTAATCTGGCGGATTCTAATTAATCAGAATCACACATGCTGGAAGTATGTTGTAATCCATAATCATGAAAATAATCGAACAATATTAATTACAGTTGACAAAGTAGAAAGGAAAAAGATGAGAAAGTACCCGAGAAAAAATGTTTGTATCTAATTATATATGATCATATTCGATCAGATATGATCAATCTGCCACTATAAAAATAAGTATCAAAAATAATTATGGGCAGAATTTCAATAATTTCTTAAACGTTTCTTTATTGTGTATAAGACCGTGAAATTTTACAACAGTATTATCAGTACGAAGATACGTGATGATGCGTTGGAACAAACCATACCTGTAAGAGTGAAGATGGCAAATAGCTCGAAGAAATATAAATACATCGATCTGTAACTATTCAAGTCAAAGTCAAAGTTAGCACAAAATTGACTACAAAACACGTAAAATACACCTTATATACTATATATGCATTGAAATTACTATACTATACTATATATCTTATGTTTAGATACGAAATTATAGACCTAAATAAGTGTGTAAATATATATAATCAAGATTTGATTTATTAAATTCAATAACTATTTTGATAATTCAAAAAGTATTAAAATTAGTTTGATTAATTGTTACCAGGTTTTGGAGACAAAATTTTCCATACAATTATTACTAATTTATGTCAATTGATAAGCTGTCGAGAAAAACCTCCTACGTAGTAGGAGGAAGGCCCTGGTCTTAAAGTGAAAAGTGAACAACCATGCGATGAAAATTGAAGTCCAAGAACCTTACGCCGAACCTCTCCGAAGGACTTCGAAAGGGTTCAGCGAAAGGGTTCCTTGCATCTCAACTCCATCGTAGGGGACTGGAAATTCATACCGAGCCCAATACTACCATAATCCAGACAATCACACGTGCTTTTGGAGATTTGAGCTTTCATACGTCAACTTTATACCATGAAAACTAACCTACTTTTTGGTTTTCCTAGGATCTATCATTAACATGGAATTACAGACTCTTTCTTCAGATTACATAATATAGAACAGTTCCATCTCCAGCTACAGAGAACATATCGCTATCTGATATAAAATAAAGTCATCATATGAAAACAAACTACCCAAACTACGAATCATTACCCGACGCCGCTGTAGTAGTGTCAAGAATATTTTTCTCGCCGAGCCAGTCAGCCGCTGGCCTTTCCTCATGTTGTCTCGTGCTGATATAAGAAACGATAAATTGGTGAAAATATGAGATTTACGAGTCGTGAAAACTTCAATTTCATGTAAATACATACGCTGACCAAAGTCCTCATATCCTCATCCGATAAGATGCCAGCCAGTCGCCGACAGACTCTATGATTCTTTCATGTTCAGAAAATATATGTCGTCACAATGTATCACAGCTGAAAACATAACACACATCCTTCTAGAAATATATTTTTAACTGGGCGTGCATTTGGCCGTGAACAATCAAAATAATTAAAGAGCAAGATTTACATGACTATTCTGTAGTGACGGATCTTCTATACTCTGACATTGTGCATTTGTTTCATACTTAAAGAGTGAATTTTGGGCAGATAGTCTTAGGTGGCTTTGAGATAGTGCGAAAGAGTAGCGTTAGACTGAAGTTAGGTTAGGTAGCGTGTTGCGGGATGCTTGGACGTAGAAATATCTCTTGTTTAACGATATTCCTTACATAAAATGTGTAGATGATAGATTATCACTCACCTGATAACCAGTTAGAATTCGAATCTGTTAAAGGAGTGAAACCACGAAGCAAAATTGTTTAAACCAGTGTCCGAGTCGTACGTACAACGCATTCACAGCCGTTGACATATTAAAACAATATGGCGGCGTTTGGTGATGTCGCGCCCTAGAAACCCATTGTCTCCGATATAAATGATACATGTTTATTTACGCAATCGTATATTTAAGTCGAATATAATTACGTATTATTAGATCAGATTAGATATACATACACTTTTTTTTCTCGGGATATTTACCGAAATATTAATATTGACTAATGAGATAGTATTTTTTTTGCTTTTACAATAATAATTTTGTTTTGTTAGATAAGTATAAAATTACTCCGAAAATTCTGTTTTTCCAAAAAGTGCTCAAAAGTAATATGAAGTTTTTTTTATCGAACATCGATAGATCGGCCCGCGAAAACATTGATGAAAACAATCGATTATTTGAGGAAAAAATCGACGATACTGATCAATCGGAAAACAATGATTATCCCTAGCCAATACTGGCAGTACTTTGGCCCGACGCTGTGTTGACAGCGTTGGCTTTTATCATCGGCCCGGTACTGGCATAGCTGTATTTTGACATTCGTTCCAATGTTGGGCCAACGCTTAAAACGAGGCTCGGCCGCCAGAGTCGTCCCAATACTGGGCCGTTCGTTAACATCGGCGGGCTACCGAAATTTCTGCATGGGTCCTGCTCTGTACACCATCATTTTCGTCTTCTCTGCGCTGAGGGTCATCCCCTTCCTCTTGAAGTATTCCTTCAGCTGTTGCAGTTGTTCCTTCATGGCTTCTTCCCCGCAGGGTAGTGTCACTATATCGTCTGCGTAACCGATTGTCCATATTCTCCTGCTTCCTATTCTTACCCCTCATATTCCCCTTTGTCCCAGCTCTTCTTCCAAGTCTGCCAGGTACAGATTGGATAGTAGGGGGCTCAGGGGGCACCCCTGTCTCACCCCTTTCTCCGTGTAAAAGCTGCCCATGTCTTGCCCGTGTATCCTTACTGTGCTTTTCGTTACCTTATATATCTCTTCTATTCGTTCCCTCAGCCTAGCACTGACCCCTCGTTTCTCCATCATTTTCCATAGCTCGTCCCTATCTATTTTATCGAAGGCTGCCTTCAAGTCTGCGAAGCATGCGAACAGCTCTCCCCTGTCTCTCTGAAGTTCTTTTTCCGCGACGTGCTTTAATAAGTATATTGCGTCTATTGTTCCTCTGTTCTTCCTAAACCCCATTTGTGTGTCCGGGAGCATGTCCGCCCTTTCCATCTCCTCGTCCAGCCGCTTTCTCAGTATTTCTGCGTAGATCTTATACCCCGTGTCCATGAGGGTAATCCCTCGGTAGTTCGCCGCCGAGTCACTATCTCCTTTTTTGTATATCGGTGAGATTATGCCTTCCGTCCACTTTCGCGGCAGCCCTTCGCCTGCCCAGATCCTTTTCAGGATTCCCCATAGGGAATCGACTCCCTCCCTTCCTGCGTGTATCCATGCTTCATTCCTAATGTTGTCTTCTCCTGCCGCTTTTCCTCTTTTTAGCCTCTTTATTGCCTTTTCCACTTCTTCCCATGTTATTTCTTCTTCTTGTTGCCTTCCGTGTTCTGTCTGGTTGTTTTCATCGCCTCCTCCTTCCCTCGCCGCCAGTGTATCTGCAACGTCCGTGGTGCCGCCTAGTAAGTCCTGGTAGTGTGCCATCCATTCTTCTTTTTTTATCTTTTTGCTTATTCCCTTGTATTTACTTCTTTCTCTATTTATAACCCTCCACACTTCCTTCTTTGTCTTCAGGCCCTTGATCATATATATATATCTTTGATTTTCTTCTTCTTTTTTCCTCGCTATTAGCTGTTTCCATTCCTTCCTTGCCACCTGCACCGTTTCCTTGTCGGTTCTACCCCTCTTCCAGTCCCTCACCAGGCCGTTCAATCTCTTCTTACTGCCTCTGCATTCCTCGTCCCACCATTTCTCTTTCCTGCTATTCTCGTTTCCTCTTCTCGTTTTCCTTCTTGTCGCTTGTTTCACCTGCCGCGTAATATGCTCCCATGTCTCGTCTACTGTTCCTTCTGTCTTCCAGTTTGCTTTCTTGATTCTCTCCGTATACCATTTTACTCCTTCTTCCGTCCAATCGTCCATTTCCTGTTTGGGTTCTCTCTTCTTCCACATCGTCCTCTCCTTGCCCAGCCTTACTTCCAGTGGTAGGTGGTCCGAGTCTCCTCTGGCGCCTATCGTCATCCAGTCGGTGAATTATTTTCAGCTGAATTATTGCTGAACCAATGCTGAATTATTTTCAGCAATTATTATTAACCACCTTGTCTTTTCACTTTGTCATACTGTGAATCCCTCTGTACCAATATAGCCGTCGTGATCGACTCTGGTGTTTGCACTCCCAACACGGCTATCTTCCTGCGTATAGCATCATCTTCTGTAGCACTTGGCTTGTTCGGCAACGAAACGATAGATGATTATCTATGACTGCCTCTGCAAAGACATGAAAAATTATTTCCAGCCAATTTTGAATGTGAGGATCCAAATGTTCATTGGATTTTGAAAACAAGTTCTTCTGTAACATTTTCATGGCTGACACTCCCAAAAATCATCAAATACCTTCGAGGATTACCACCCAGCAAAGTTGAGAAGAATAATGTGTCATTAAATCATTAAATCAGTCTGGAAACCTAGAATTCCAAATCAATATACACTTACGACACCTTCGTGTTTTCACGTTGGCCAGCCGGTCGCTGAAATACTCCACAACCTTTTTGTCGGTTGATCATGCGTGTCGTGGAACAGCTAAAATCATTATACATGTCTCATACCTATAGAAAAATGTTGTAAATAGATGTGTATTCTCTTCTTCGTTCTTCTTCTTCGTTCCTTTTTTGGACCCTGGTTTTCACCATTAGCCAATGTGTATTCTCCTACGAACAAATCTACTTCTGATTGCATTAGACTTCAAGAGCGAATGTTGTGCAGGTAGACTCAAGCCAAATAAATATTTCATATTAGTTGTCCAATACATGGTGACAGTGGCATAGGTTAGGGCTAGATTTAAGTTAGGTTATGTAGCGTGTTGCCGAACTATACCACGGCATTACAATACATCTTGTTAAACAATACTCACATGGGTTTTGAACATAATGATAAAAGGCTATACTTACCTGATTATTAAGTTTCATAGGTTCAACAAAGCGGAAATACACAAACCAAATCGTTTCCAGTCACCGGAGCGTTTTTACTCAGTCAGCAGACGGCGGCAGCATGGCGGCTATCGGGTCCGTGGCGGCTTATTGTTTGAACTGTTTGAACCATACCTATGTCACGGTACTTTGCGCAGGCGCAGTTGAGGATTTAAGCCCGTAGCTAATTCAGATTATATGCTTCTGGTCGATTGAGATTTTTATACCTTCAAAAATTTAGAGAAAATTCATCTTTCAAAGGATATAATGAAGACTTTCGAGTCAACATTTATGTAGTCCCAGCTTGCACTAGAACATTCAAACCCCTTTCCCGCGGGAAAAAATATTTGTATTTGATCGAACAAATTTGTCAAATTAAATCTGCTCCTTTCCAAAAAATACTGTTGCATTGTACTATTTTAATCTAATCATGTTATATTTCACATTGTACACGAACTTAGAAAACATGAGCAATAATATTATCTAAAACACAATCAGTTCGGGAAAAAATTTAACCGATATTTCAATCACAGTTCTATGACAAAAAATATTCGTCACGGATTCAGAAACACCCTATTGATTGACACCCGGGATTTTTTTTTCAATACATTTAGATAAAATTGTATGAAATTATATCTAGAATTTGTCATTATAAGATTTGTATGAAATTATATGCGTATAATTTCAAATCATTTTACGTCATTCAATAGAATGATGCATACTTCTATATAATCTTATTGAATTTTATCTAACACTAAGTGTACATAACCATAAACAATTTTTGTATGATTTTTCAAAATTATATCAATATAATTTTATACGATTTATTATAATCGAATTGAGAAAAAATCCCGGGATATTCAACCACGACATGGTAATGATCCTAATTTTTCGCATCTGTTCATGTGCCGGTGTTCATAAAAAAATACCAATCTGCATTTCTATATCTAAGTTTCGAACAGTTAAACGTCGTCATGGTGCCCGCATTTTATCGGCACAGCGTGATTCTGGGCATACGCACGCGTGATGGCATGGTGCAGCTTGTCCTGCACGCATGAGCGGCTTCTTCATATTGTCGTAGCGAGTGCAGGCTAAAATGATGCGTTTTCGCCCGCACGACGTGCAAGGCACGTCGTGCGCGTGACGTGCCTGGCACGATTGTTATCTGGGCACGATCTTCCAAATCATGGGAATGATATCGACTCATAGAAGTGATAGAGCCGTGTAACATATCGAGCTAAACACACTCGAGTGCCTGAGTTCACGAGCTAATAACTAATAACTGCTGAATGCTAATTCTGGGCACGTGTGAGATAGAAAATTCCGCGGTTATTAACGCGGTAACAACATCGGGCTATCAACTTTCTTATTGGTCGGATACATCACGTGACATGATCCAACGTTCCAATTGGACACGACCAAGTGTATTCGATTCGACTCACTGATATATTCGACTACATAGTAAGAAACGATTGCGAGAATTCATTGGCAGACTTCAGAGTTGTTTACATCTCGTTTTTGGCGACGCTACAACGATAATGTCCGTTCAACAATACTTATATAAAAATTGTTCTATACAAATTTAACGTAACTGGTAGTATGCATAATTTTTCTTTCAGTAATGAATTTTTCGACTCGCTAAATATTGACGAATTTTTATACAGAATGTATGGAAACTTTGATGAGACTTAGGGAGGTTATAAATCTTCGTTCTGAACTGTGACATTCCTTTTTGATTCAGCGAGCTCAGCTAAGTGGACAAACTATGGGACTGTAAACGTTATGATTCAAAATGTCTTGAATAATAATTTCATGCATCTTTCATTTCTTTCAGATTTTTAATCATGGAATTATATGCTTTATACGTATAAAATGTATGATAATAATTAGTGACAGGGATGTCAGGGATTGAATCAGAAATTATTCTCACGCATTTTTCTCTACCATACTCTCGAAACGAAAATATTATGTAATATACAGGGTGAATTCCTATCGACTTTCATCTATTGGAAAGGTTATCTAGTTTAGTTTAATCAAAATAGAACAACGTATCCCTACTGAAAAAGATTATGTAAAATATTACATGAAAAGGTACATAATAAATTACATGATAAATTTTATAAAGTTATGACTGGGTTCATGATACGAATTATTATGTACTTTATCATATGATTTTTGTTCTAACCATTATGTTGTACAAATACACATAATTTATTACCTAATTTATGGTAGGATGTTTTACATGATCAGATTTTATAATAGAAAAAAAAGGGAACACCCGAGTCGGGATCGAACCGTGGTCCTTCGAATTTGGAAGCAGTGACGCTACCGCTTGAGCTACGGCATAGTAATGTAACAAAGTTTAAGGTTCATAAGCTTTGATATGATTGTGATTGATTCCAGTTTCTTCGAAGAAGTTGAAACTCGTAGAGCTAAAACTCATGTAAAACATCACACAATAAATTAGATGATAAATTATGTGATAAAGTACATAATAATTTACAACATTCTTAATTTACATGATAATTTATATCATGAATCCAGTCATAACTTTATGAAATTTGTTATGTACTTTTTCATGTAATATTTTACAATATCTTCCACATATTTAAATTTATCGGACGAGGCGAACCAAATTAATTAATTATTGGTACCCACCAAGGAGAGATTCTTCCTCTATTCGAGCGTGCGAACCTTGGTGGGACCGAAAAAAACCTATAGAAAAATCAAATTTTTATTTCTAATTCTTCGAGTAAAAATTCCCTCGGCCCGGGTTTGAACCGGGACGTCGCAGTACAAATGCGAAGGTCCCAGTTCAAGTGATTTAATAACTCTCTTTTCACCAGCATGTGCAATGGTGTCATACTTGATGATTGGATACTCCCTTTTCTTTCGAGTTATACAAATTTCAGAATTTAGCTTACGCTATTCTTCGTGGCGTTTGATGAATTGCTGTAAAGGCTTGCCCGATGTTCTTAACTTTTTTTCAATTTCTTGCATGTGGTTTTCGAACTTGAAAGCACTAAATCTGTCCCTTTTGACAGAACATCGTCGCATAAGTGGACTAAATTGTGTACAATATATGAAACGTATTGATGCCCATAAAGTAACGGAAAGGTTTTTACAAAATATATTAACAGGCTTCGAGCATAGCCATTGAATTTAATATGTAACTCCGGACTTGCCAGAATTCGTATGGCTATACTCAAGCTAAGGAAATGCTTATACTGATCACTTGTTAATGTATCTTTGAATATAATTGGTCCAGTATATGATAACAATTGTCTCAGTTTGGTAGCTTTGAATCGATCGACATCTTCTAACGGTCTTGGTTTTCTGCAAAACTCTTTGGATATTGAACCACTAAGTGACATCAAATGATTTGAAGCTCGTATTAAGTTTGTACTTGTCATTCGAACATCCTTCTTTCCCTTAACCCAGAACTGTAGTAAATTTTTCATTACACCCAGACATACCAAGTGCATGTAGTCGAGTGGGAAAGTTAGAATCATGCATATCAAGAATCTTTCTAAGATAGATGACTTCCTATGATGTTCTTCGTTTGTTTTTTGTCTGAATGATTCGTCGGTCCTTAATCTCGCATCTACTTCAGGATAAGTTACACGGTTCTGAATGAATTCTCCTTCTTGAATACATTTACCACACCCAAAGTAAGCATTATGGCCCTTCGTCCCAGTTATGTAAGATTTAGCGGGTGCATCACAGATAAATGCGTTGACTGTGATTTGGATAGTCTTGTTAAATATTGTGATACCTGAAGTAGAAATGTTCTCAAATTCGTCCACAAAATATTTCAAAAATTCATTACTGTCAGACGGTTTTTCGTATCCATGATAAATTCCAACTGCGAAGGGTTCGGTATGAAAATCTGCGTCGATAGATACTAAAATTGGCCAAAATTGACTGCCAGTACTTTTTGTTAACGGAAGGCCATCTACGTTGACATTGATTTTGAATTCCAATGGACAATTTTCAGATGAAAAATACGCAGAGATAAAATCTAATAAACCTGTACTCAAGCCGAAATGAAAATAACGTCCCGGAGTCATTTCAATAACATCCAGATTGCCCGAAGGAGTTTTAATCAACGTTCTTGAATCAGATGGTACATCAAAACCATTTGAACGCAGGACTTTCAGTAATGCATTAAGATCTGCGTGACTTATATTTCGAGTGATGGCCCAGTTTCGGAGGTCAGTTTGAAAGTTTCTCTGATTCATGTCATGGAAGGACGTGCCATGGTCAGGCAAACTACTACTGTTACTACTACTATCACTGTCTTCGATACAGCTATTACAGAAATCATCCCATGGAGTGGTAATATTCGAAATAGTGTTATCGAGCTCAACCGACTCTAGGGCAACAATAGAATCAGGCTCATCAATTGTCACAGCTGTAGCAGAAACAGGCTCAGCGATTAAGGTGGTCGTATCGCCACCCGTAGGAAATAGGGAGGATTAGAAAATCTCTTGATTTTGAAATGTAGATGAGTTTGTACAATAAACTTTTAATATCTGAAGAATATTTCGCATCCTACCGAATATTTCTGTAAGTAATTTAACTTCAAATATTGACAAATTAACACGGGGTCTTACGGAAAAACCGTGTCGTCAACACTTGCACTCCGGAATTCATACCCTAATCAATTAATTAGCGACGAATATAAAGTTGCCTATTGTAAATTATATTCCAAAGATTCCGTTGCGACCATAAAACTTTTGGGTCACCGAATTTCTCGATTAGAACTTTAAAGATAATCTCGATGAAAACGACATCAGAGAGCCATTGCCAGCCCGCCACAAAGCGATCGAATACATTTGGCAACACCGTGACCGAAGGTATCTTCGGGCGCCGGCGAGAACGGAGAGTTTAGGAACTCCGTATGCCATGCCAGCAAGGGACGCTTGTATCGCGACGTTGCCAGACCAATTTCTTACCCATGACAGCTGACCGGAAAATAGTCAAATCAGTTACTCTTTATTATTATTTCATCGTAAATTACGAAATAATATTCAGTGTAAATGTGTATCCGTGAAGTTTTGATCGCATAAACATTTCTGCAATATCGAAAACTATCATAAAATTACGTTGGGCATCGACGATTAATAGACATAATTTGATGCCGGAGTGGCGAGACGACCACCTTAAGGTAAGTGCAGCAGAATTCGGCTCAGCGATTATGCAGGTAATCTTTGGCTCAGCACGTAGTGGAAGTTCATGAGAAACAAAATCATCAACTTGAGTACTGCGGTGCAGCTCCTTATATTCACTCTCAACTAGTTGACGCTGTTGTCGCTTTGATAAACCACTTCTATCCTTAATCTTAGGCATCTTCAACTCGGAAATGTAACTACTGATTTAATCGTAGAGTTGTATAACGTTCGACAGCATGAATCTGTAATCCAGCGCATATTGAAGTATATTAGCAAGCTTAGCATCGAAAATGCTTCCGTTCTCGGGGTAATATTGCACCACTGGTTCAGTATAGGGGTCGAGATATCAAATGTCATGAAAATTTGTCACACGAAAGCGTTACGCTGGTTGAGCACCAATGGTGTTAGTGGGTGCAGATAGCCCTGAATTATGAGGATCGACGGTTGCGAAACAATTGAGAAAATATTGGGAACGTAAACGTGAAATTCGTGATTTTGTACAGCATTATCCAAACATATGTATAGCAAAGAATAAATTCCTCTTCTACAGATCAGATACAATTCGGAAACAGAGCGCGAATTGTTTTGAATCGAATTCGCACTAACTTGTGTCACATGAGTGTTCAGATGAAAAAACAGGAACTCATTAATATTCTGTAAACGATTTAAATACATAAATTATAAAAAAAATAGGATATTAAGCTAATATAAAAGTTGCAACTTACCTGCACGTAGCCAATGTGTGATGATATAGGTTATGTGTGCGACCGCTTCGTCATGATTCACCGCGATAAGTAGCCGACGTATATACTTGTATATTTACGCTTATACGCTACGGTTATAGTAAATTAGATATGGCTGAAGTTTGGAACGTTCTTCGAACGAAATGTAAAATCGTATTTTTTGTGAATTTTCAAACGTATGGTGAACTAAATAGTGAAATACGAAGGATATGTGATAAAAATTCAACCCTTAAGGTGGACTAACCCACCCCTTCGAGGTTCATCTCGGAAAATATGATCCTCAAATTCCGGTCGAGTGTAGGACTCGTTTTTATTATATTTATTAGAAGATATGGGCCTCTCGCCGCAGAGTGTGCCACTTGTGCTTCACAGGAGATGTTTGTCAATGTGCAAGGAGGCTGTAGGAAAATTTTTAAAAATTTAAAAAAATAGGACGACCACTTCCGGTCGGAAAATAAGGCTGGAATCGGATGAACGAATCTCCCGGGCCTCTGCCGGCAGAGTGTGCCACTTGTGCTTCACAGGAGATGTTTCTCAATGTGCAAGGAGGCTGTAGAAAAATTGGTGGAAATTTAAAAAAATAGGACGGCCACTTCCGGTTAGAAAATAACGCTGGAAGCGGATGAACGAATCTACCGGGCCTCTCGCCGCAGAGTGTGCCACTTGTGCTTCACAGGAGATGTTTCTCAATATGCAAGGAGGCTGTAGGAAAATTGGTGGAAATTTAAAAAAATAGGACGACCACTTCCGGTCGGAAAATAAGGCTGGAATCGGATGAACGAATCTACCGGGCCTCTCGCCGCAGAGTGTGCCACTTGTGCTTCACAGGAGATGTTTCTCAATGTGCAAGGAGGCTGTAGAAAAATTGGTGGAAATTTAAAAAAATAGGACGGCCACTTCCGGTTAGAAAATAACGCTGGAAGCGGATGAACGAATCTACCGGGCCTCTCGCCGCAGAGTGTGCCACTTGTGCTTCACAGGAGATGTTTCTCAATGTGCAAGGAGGCTGTAGGAAAATTGGTGGAAATTTAAAAAAATAGGACGACCACTTCCGGTCGGAAAATAAGGCTGGAATCGGATGAACGAATCTACCGGGCCTCTCGCCGCAGAGTGTGCCACTTGTGCTTCACAGGAGATGTTTCTCAATGTGCAAGGAGGCTGTAGAAAAATTGGTGGAAATTTAAAAAAATAGGACGGCCACTTCCGGTTAGAAAATAACGCTGGAAGCGGATGAACGAATCTACCGGGCCTCTCGCCGCAGAGTGTGCCACTTGTGCTTCACAGGAGATGTTTGTCAATGTGCAAGGAGGCTGTAGGGAAATTTTTAAAAATTTAAAAAAATAGGACGACCACTTCCGGTCGGAAAATAAGGCTGGAATCGGATGAACGAATCTACCGGGCCTCTCGCCGCACAGTGTGCCACTTGTGCTTCACAGGAGATGTTTCTCAATATGCAAGGAGGCTGTAGAAAAATTGGTGGAAATTTAAAAAAATAGGACGGCCACTTCCGGTTAGAAAATAACGCTGGAAGCGGATGAACGAATCTACCGGGCCTCTCGCCGCAGAGTGTGCCACTTGTGCTTCACAGGAGATGTTTCTCAATATGCAAGGAGGCTGTAGGAAAATTGGTGGAAATTTAAAAAAATAGGACGACCACTTTCGGTCGGAAAATAAGGCTGGAATCGGATGAACGAATCTACCGGGCCTCTCACCGCACAGTGTGCCACTTGTGCTTCACAGGAGATGTTTCTCAATGTGCAAGGAGGCTGTAGAAATATTGGTGAAAATTTAAAAAAATAGGACGGCCACTTCCGGTTAGAAAATAACGCTGGAAGCGGATGAACGAATCTACCGGGCCTCTCGCCGCAGAGTGTGCCACTTGTGCTTCACAGGAGATGTTTCTCAATGTGCAAGGAGGCTGTAGGAAAATTTTAAAAAATTTAAAAAAATAGGACGACCACTTCCGGTCGGAAAATAAGGCTGGAATCGGATGAACGAATTTCCTGGGCCTCTCGCCGCAGAGTGTGCAACTTGTGCTTTACAGGGGATGTTTCTGGATATTGAAGGAGGCTATAGAAAAATTGGTGGGAATTTAAAAAAATAGGACGGCCACTCCCGGTGGGAAGATACGACTGGAATCGAATTTCCCGGGCCTCTCGCGCCAGAGTGTATCATATTCGCCGAAAGATTTCTCCACCAGATACACTGAAAGAAATTTTATTACAAAAATTACAACGCATATATAGTAAAAGTGCAAGAAAATATAGTATTTTAGAGGCAAACGAGGTACAACCGTAAGTATTCCTATAGTTATAGGACATTATACTATTCCCCGAGTCACAATTGCTATAGACTATTGTAATTCTTGATATACATGAATGTATCAATATAATCTTGTGAAGCAAGAATTACAATAGTCTATACCATTTGTGGCTAGGGAAATAGTAAAATGTCCTATAACTATAAGAATACTTACGGTTGTACCTCGTTTGCCTCTAAAATACTATATGCTATTGTACTTTTTGCAATTAAATTTCTCTCAGTGTATCGAATTCTTTCACACAGGAGTTGCAATAACATTGACCTTTATAGATCTTTGAACAGGTAAGGAGTGAATGATAGGGAATCTGAATTACAATGACGTTCACATAATCTAGTTTTAGTGATTAGGAAGTTACTCGATTTTCATTTATTTTCGTAATTGTACGTATAGTTGTACGTGATGTTGTTATTTAAATAACGTGGTGCTGCGGTCGGCGGTGGAGGGGGATAGGGTACAAACCCTCTGGTACCGTGACCGCCCCTTCTTCCACGGAATCCTTGGGAGCGCCAGTTCCTCCCGCGATACCCGCGACCACCTCGGGGATTCTGCCATCCATAGTTCCCCCGATTCCCGCGTCCACCACCTCCATCTCCCCGACCGATGCCAATTTGGCCTCCACGGTCGCCGCGAACTCCTCCATTCCAATTGCCTCTTCCTGGATCACCTCTTCCGCGTTCTCCTCTTCCGCCATCTCCTCTTCCCCGTTCTCCTCTTCCCCGTTCTCCTCTTCCCCGTTCTCCTCTTCCCCGTTCTCCTCTTCCCCGTTCTCCTCTTCCACCAACTCCTCTTCCCGCTCCTTCGCTTTCACTGTCTGCCCTCCCGTGCTGACTTGTCCGAAGCTCTCCTCCTCTACCCCGTCCGCTCACTACAACCATGTCTCCGATGTTTCTGTCTTCATCTAGAGAAAAAAGACTCATGTAGGCACCTGAGTAACCCAGTATCAGGTTCTAGTATACAATAATAATTGCAACAGGGTATTCCAACTATTAAAAAAAATCGTATGTTCTGAGTCTCTGTATAATTAACGTCTGTGACTTCGGAATGAAATTATATTCATTATAGAAATCATCGTTTTCTAGATAAACAAATATATCGCCGAATTCTCCCAAAACGAAACAGATATTTTGTATGGAAAACTCAATTCCTGAGATCCTGCTATTCGTAAACAATTCTGTCTTTCTATGACTTCACCTGCAATTAACATTCAAAGATCGGTATATGATCGAATGAATTCGACTTGGAGGAGTGTTATTAATAATATTGTAGACATGGGTAATGAAAACTGCCTCATCATGGTTAGGGTAGTTCCAAGATGTTGCGTGTTTTGGTGTCTTCTAGAGAAAAAATAGTTCAGATTGAAAAATAGGAATCTTTAGATTGAACATAGTTGTAATTTCAACTCTGTTTCATAAGGTGCGCTGAAGTTTGGTTATGAAATACTAGGGCATGGTGGCCACTTTTTTTCGGGAAAAAAATTACCTGACGTTTCCCTGACTGGTTGATCGATTTTCCCTAACCGAAATTCGAATATTGTCTTAATAAGTGGTAAAAGATAATACCCTCAATTCTTGATTTCATTTTGATGCAAATTGATTAGGAAATCCAACAATGTTGAGAAAAATTATATGAAATTTTTTCAATTTCCTTGCTGAATCATTTATTACACGTTAGGAATTCCTTTTACTGTTTCCCTGACCAAGTTTGAAATTCCCTGACATTTCACTGATTCCCTTACCAATTTATGTATTCCCTGACATCTCCCGGATTTCCCGGTTTTCCCTGACCGTGGCCACCATGTAGGGGCTCCGCCCCTGTGCGCTTCGCGCCTCTAGCACTCGGGCACCCGAAGTTTTTTTCTAAATTTTCAAGATTAAAAAAAAAAAATTATTGACACGGTAAAGGTACAAGATCGCATTATTATTATTTTTTTGGATCTCGAGAATTTTCATCGGAATCGGAATTTTCATTTTTCTATGCATTTCACATGATTTTGGAGTATTTTGAAAAAATGAATAAAAAAATAATAATAATGGCGGATATGACCGTATCCCTTTGACGTGTCAATATCTTTTTTTTTTCGAATATTTTGAAAAAACTCCGGAATTTTGATTGAAAAAAAACAATTTCAGATGGGGTGGAATAATTATCAAAACTTAACGGTTGGTGGGAGAAATCAGAAAAAATTCAAGAGTACTTTTTTTAGATCAAAGAATCGTATAGGAAATCGAGCGAATCAAAAATGATGAGGGAAAATCATTGGTCGAGTTGAAATGGAATGCCCCATACGTATATACGTAACAAACAAAATAAATGAATAATCATATTGGAGATGAATTAGTCGGTGTAGGTCATATTATAAACTCATTTATTAATTGAGTGGGCGACGTTTCGGCCGGGCCCGGCCGGCCATCTTCAAGAAATGTGACCACTTCTAGCGGCTTCGTTTCATGATGAACGTAGATGAAGTGATCCCTCAGGATATCCCATATCTACGTTTGTCATGAAACGAAGCCGCTAGAAGTGGTCACATTTCTTGAAGATGGCCGGCCGGGCCCGGCCGAAACGTCGACCACTCAATTAATAAATGAGTTTATAATATGACCTACACCGACTAATTCATCTCCAATACACGCCATGGTCACGAAATCCTCAAAAATAATCATATTCGGATTTTAGAGTCTTTTATTCAATTCATTGCATATGTAATAGTCTCTCTCCTGGTTAGTGTCTTTCCTCTGGCAGTTTCAAAAGTCATTAAAAATAATTGACCGTAATCATTACAATTTTTGCTTTACCATGAATGTTGGGAATTGAGACGCAATATCTTGAAACTACCCGTCACGTACTTTGATGAAATATTAGCTTCTTAAATTTTACACCCAAATCGTCACACGTATAAATCGTCTCAGTTTCTTTAAGATTGTTAGTAATGCTATTCTTATTACTCATGCGTGCGTGTATTATTAGTAATAATATATACCGTAGCCTAATGTGTCAAGCCATATTTAAATTATACGTTATAACGATTTTGGAACATTGATCGTAGGTTACGTCATAGAAAGTGTGAACCATCCACGATTAGCGTCGTCTTACAAATTCAATTTTTAGCTTACAATGTCTTTGTTTATGCCGAGAGAATCAGCGAAATATTCATGCATCCAGCAAATAATTACCTGAATAATTGCAATAAAAAGTTCAAAGATGTTCCATAGATGTAGACTTACAACAACAAATCAAAGTATAGACTCACAGTATAGCGAAGTATTGAAAATATCGAAAAATGTTGAGTCGAATTGTTAATTGAATGAAAAAAAAATTTTTTTTAATTGTTATAGGATAAAAAAAAAATCGAAGTGACCGTAAATCGACTATCACAAACTTACCGGAATCAGTTCGGAGCTCGGTGTCGTCCGCAGAACTTTGGTTCGGCTGACCGTTCCCTGTATCGCCTGGCACTGAAGAATGAAAAATTGATATTGTTTCATGTGCAGACATAATGAGTAATCTGTTATGAAATTATTTTTCGTAGACAAAGAAGCAGGCTAACAATATTACTACATCAAACTTACTTGTCCCGTTGGCGTTGTTACAATGATGCAGCGCGATGTTCAATTCGAAACGGTCGAAGCTCGAATGCCGCCGAGCGTAGAAGTACGCCTGCGCATTGATGCTTGCGCACGCGTAGTCTTGATCCCTGAATCACAATCAGCCGTATCGTGGAGTACAAAGCAGACTCGATTTTCGTTATATAATATTTTTACTTTTATATTCACAATTTCACCTACGACAATGGAAAGCGTTGTATATTGAGAAACATCTCCTGTGAAGCACAAGTGGCACACTCTGCGGCGAGAGGCCCGGTAGATTCGTTCATCCGATTCCAGCCTTATTTTCCGACCGGAAGTGGTCGTCCTATTTTTTTAAATTTTTAAAAATTTTCCTACAGCCTCCTTGCATATTGCGAAACATCTCCCGTGAAGCACAAGTGGCACACTCTGCCGGCAGAGGCCCGGGAGATTCGTTCATCCGATTCCAGCCTTATTTTCCGACCGGAAGTGGTCGTCCTATTTTTTTAAATTTTTAAAAATTTTCCTACAGCCTCCTTGCATATTGAGAAATATCTCCTGTGAAGCACAAGTGGCACACTCTGCGGCGAGAGGCCCGGTAGATTCGTTCATCCGCTTCCAGCGTTATTTTCTAACCGGAAGTG
>JAEUYN010001327.1:0-14593 GCA_018257835.1 Euura lappo
ATGGAATACTGCGAACAAAGGAATCTTGGATAGTATCAGGATTGATCGAAGCGGGACCGGCGGCGTTACCTTGACGGTAAAGAATTCATCTGGTTTTTTCAAATTCTGAAATACAGCTTCATTAGTCGCAGGCATCACTTTGACCAGATTAGTCTGTAGATTGACAGTCACGTTCCTGGCCTCGCAGACCTTCCACAAGGCATCCGCGTACTTCTTCACTCCAAAAATAACCGGCAGTGCCGTGTTGTAGGTGACGTTGATGTCTCGGAGGTTTTGCTTCTGTAAAAGATCGTGGTACATGGACTAGCTGTGCTCGACGGAGGAAATGGGCGATGCTCACATTCCGCAGATAGTCTTCCGCGAGGTAGGCTATCTTCTGGGGTGCCCCCGGGCATTTTACTGGCGAATTTGGAAAAGTGAACAGCGCTGTTCCCTCCTTGGTACTTTTTATAGTTCGGAAGACTTTCTCCACCGTGTCTGCTCCGTATATCGAGCAGACTGGGATCTTCGGGTCCGCGAGGGCCTCAACTAGACCTGGAATCTGTTGTGAAACGGAAACGCCTTTCAAATTTACGGAGACTGATTCGATCCCTGAGGTGTAAGACCTTGTTCCAATTCAGCTGAAGACCCAGAGCGACGATCAAGTACTCGTACTGTATCGAATCTCCGTTACCGACGACAACGGTGTTAGATTCCGGTTCAAATTTCACCACTCGGTCCTTGAACCGCTTGGAATCTTTTGGGAGTACTTTTTCCATCGGTTCCCACGATGACTTCAACGTTTTTATTCCACCACCGATCAAAGTGAACAACGGCTGGTAGTAGTGTCTCTGAAAGAAAGAAAAGGCACATCGTTTCAGAAGTTGAACTCTCTTCCGGCATAGATTGGAGATAAAAAATGATCCGGAAGCGAACCTCGCCGGGTTCGACGACGAAAACTTGATCTTTCGAGCCTTTGAACTTGTTCGTAAACTTCGCAGCCATTGTGCAGCCTCCAGTCCCTCCGCCGAGGACGAGCACCTTGCAGCTGTAACGAATTCAGAGACCTGTTATCCCTGTATTTCAATTGCACGTCAGACACACACCCGAAATCGCCAAGGACAATAGAGAAATAAAATAAAAAATTAATATATTCACCTATGATGAGCATCCCTGGAGAAGATGTCCAGATTCCGAATGATGAGTCGCTTCGAAGATGTCAAGGTACACAAGCTCTTCGGAATTTTGTACATATTGGTTGCTTTACGTGAGTGTAAACTAGAAATACGGAGGATTAAATACAGGGTGTATTTCTGAGGATTATTATTGAACAGTCTGAAGTCAGGTCGGATCGAAAAATGAGCTCGTAGACGGTTCGGAACGGCTGCCAAAACTGATTTCTCGGTTTTAGCCGACTTCAGACTGTTGAGTCGTTAGACTTTCACCCTGTATAGTTGATTTACTCAATATTGTGTAATGCCGGGAGCACACAGTTTTCGTGTCTGATCACCTACGGACTGTCCGCTTGTCCACCAACACATGGCGCCGACCAATCACCTGCGCGTGTGAGTGATCGTAAGGCCCGTAGGTGAGCCCGAACGCTGTACACAAAACGTCTATGCCCCGGGATTATTCACGATAGTCCAGTTCTGTAAGGACGTTGCCTACTCCCGGCGCAGCTAACGCTTGCAGACGTTCACGCGACTCAAGTTTTCTCCGCTATTCATAAAGATAACGAAGATGGCTTGGAAGCATATTGAAGGTGAACGAGCAATCTGTGCCGCGTATATTCGCGAATACTTAAATTCGTCTTCAGAGTCGTGTAAAACGGTGCCGAAAATCTGTGTACTTCCCTTGTTAATACAACGATTAACAATATTTTTCAAAAATTCCACGAAGTACACGGCACAGATCCGTCCTTCACCTTCGATCTGCGCTCAGAACCAGTCAAATCGTGCATACGACCCCTCCATTTTTGCGCGGGAAGCCGAAGAGCCCGCGCTAGGCTCGCCTAGGCAACGTCCCTGATACTGTATGATAATTATTAAAAAAAATTGAAAACTGATTGTTATATCGTATCTTTCTTTGTATTGATTGTAACAAGAATTATGAAAGTATAGGCACACACAGTGCGATGTCGTTGGATAACGGCGATAATCGGCAGAATCAATTCACCGATTGACGGAATGCGATTATGATCGATTGATTGTCGAAAACTTGATCGCCGGTCGTATTATGCATCCAAATATCAATAGAACATGTCGATAAAGCGTTTCGATGTTTTATTCGCTTTTTTTACATCTGTAAATAAATATTGAGTCAGAATCAATAAATCGCCTTGAACGGATCGATGCTGTAATTAATTCTTGAATCGACGGCGCACTTGTTGCGTGTAATATTAACGCGTTGCGACGTTAGTTCGTCAAATAAATTAAAAAAAGAAAAATAAGAAAAAGCAGAAGCGACGGAAAGAGAACAAGAGAAAGTATAAAGTCGAGTACCGTTGACGTGTACTTACTACCGAAGAAAGAATCACCGGTAGTATCCAAACATGATACACAGAGGTTAGATAGTTACCCGCGCGGGAAATTAGCAGATGAGCTCTGAAGTTGGCTCTACAGTCACATCAGGTTTGACGCGAAGCTGGGAATCCCGCGCATCTCTTCAATGAAAAATGAATGCCAATCCCAGTTTGACCAATCGAAGTCAGAATGAACCGCGAAATTCAAAATCTCGTTCCAAAATAAAGAGCAAGCATGAAAAGAAGAAAGAAAGAAAACATTGTCGGTTCGTCAAGACTGCGGTCGTCTCTATCCGACCATGGCTCATCGTTAGAATCCACATAATTTTCTGTCTATCTGCTGCTGCGAATTATCAAATTCCTTCTCCCTGTTTCCTCGAATTGGAATTATGGCTGTTCAGGGGTCGGTGTAGATAATTTTTTGGGGGACAAGGGATAAAAATTAGTCTTTACGAGTTCATATGATCGTTTATTACAAACGCGACGTTGACGAGCATCCATTTCCGTCTTTTATCGATTATATGTCTTTGTTACGTGTATTCACTTATTTATGATCAATAATCGGCTCGATGGTGTCCCCTCCGCGGATCTGACCCCATCCAATGAGACGCCAATGCTTCTCGACGCGACGAGAAAGAGCTATCTTCTCGTCGACCTCTGTGCACACCGGATTAGTCAGACTAATCTTAGCCAGATCGGCGCGAGTCGCCAGCACCCGACCTCCGGTGGACAATGAACCGATGTTCACCAGCAGAACTTCGTTCTTGGACAACTTTTGAACCTGCAAATGAATTGGGAAAAATTAATATCCTCCGCGATCGGTCCTGTCCAGGTCGTCCTCACCTTGGCTCCCTTCTTATCGCCCTCGGTTCTCACACCCAAAAGACGCTTCAGCAAGTAGTAGGAGATCTCGAGCTCGATAAAGATCTTCGGCAGGGCTCCGACCGCCCCCAAAATCTGACCTACTAATCGATCCGCACGGCAGAGTGTGGGCTCGATCTTCGTACCGACACCTATAAGCCCTCCGGGAACGGCAAACTGCAGCTCGTTCTGCTCCGCAAAGAGAGAAACGATGCGAGAGAAGATAGGGCGGCAGGTCAGCTTGCCCTCTCCGTCCTTGGACACAAGTCCTGGTCGGACCTCGATCTCCATGCCGACCTTCAGAACCCCTTTGAGTATACTCCCTCCGGCGACTCCGCCTTTCAGGTCGTCCACCTCGCACCCAGGCTTGTTGACGTCGAAAGAACGGATGACGATCAGTCGAGGGTCCGAGGTGAAGTCGCGCAGGGGTACCGGTATCTTTTTCATTATGTACTCGCAGAGTACTTCGATGTTGTACTTGAGCTGCGCGGATATCGGGACAACCGGAGCGCCCTCGGCGACGGTGCCTTGGACGAACTTGAGGATCTGGTCGTACTGCTCCTTGGCTTGACCCTCTTTGACGAGGTCGATCTTGTTCTGCAGGATCACTATGTGCTTGAGCTTCATTATCTCGATGGCGGCCAAGTGCTCCGAGGTCTGGGGCTGCGGGCAGGACTCGTTTCCGGCTAGAACGGGAACAGATCGTTATTTCGTTTCTCGACATTAGAATCGAGCCTGGAAACGATCCCGTACCGATCAGAAGGAGCGCGGCGTCCATGACCGCCGCTCCGTTCAGCATGGTAGCCATGAGAATATCGTGACCGGGACAGTCGACGAACGACACATGACGGACTAATTGGAATCGACCGTTGCAAGACTGACGAAAACAAGGGAAAGAATCATCCTTGCTAGAACCCCCCGAGATGTAGCAGGCAGGACGAGGGCATTTGTCGTTATCGCATTTGTAGATCTTCGCGTTGGCGTACCCTGGAATAAATAAGATAATTTGTGAGATCGGAGGTGACCGATTAATTGAGCTGAATGTTTTGTTTATTTTTGCTTATTTACGTGTAGAATAAAGTTTGAGAACGATTTTTTTTTTTATACATCGATAATATTTATTAATCATAACAATAAATGCGAGTACGATTGACCTAGTCCTTGAGATTTCTCACTTAATCAATAATAATTGTATAAATAACGGTAGAATAATAATAATAATACTAATAATGATAAACGAATAAAATTTAATATTTGAGAGCATAAAACAATTATCAATTTTCGTTTGAACCAGCTAGAATTATTCAACAAAGTTGTTTAGTTTATTTAATTTTTCTTTGTCTAATTTTATGTAAAATTGAAACCCGTCAATTAAATTCATCATTAATGACTGACAGAAGAACAAGAAGAAGAAGAAGAAGAAGGGAAAATGGATATAATAAATCTATTCTAATAATACACAGATCGACGATTATAGTATTAAACTATTGTTGTTATTAACATTAATAAATACATTATGAATTGTAATAAATTAACAATCAAATTAATCGTTAACTAAATTAGTTCTCAAATCTTTTTACGCCTTCCAGAGTAATAAGAAACCGGTAACTGTTAATAGTTAACTAATATTAATATACAAGAAGAAGAAGAAGAAGAAGAAAAAAAAAACAAAAACAGAAAAACTTCTATTTTTATTTAACAATACAATTTTAACATTGATTAGAATAATCTAACGATAATTAATTGTTATATAATATAAAAGAGAAAAAAAAAATAAAATAATCAACATGCAATTAATTTTTTTTCATTTGTTTTTATTTACTACTATTACGTAATAATAATTGATAGTTAAAAATCGTGACGAGAAAAATTAAACTTTGTACATATTTCAACGATGACGATGAATATTATTATGATTTTTTTTTTATTCAAATTGGTTGTTGAAAGTTTAAATGAGGAACAAAAAAAAAAAAAAGGATAACATGTTTCATATATTTCAGTCTATTGTTTTTCATCGATCTCAATTTGATATTTTTTATACAATATAATTGTCCTAAATTTATTTTATCTTATTTTATTTACCGTGTAAAAAATAATAATAATAATAATAATTCAATTAACGAACCAAGCGATGATAATTCGTGAGAAATTCCGACGACGTAAAAGAAAAGAAAAAAAATGATCTTGTTAAAATTCAGAATAAATACTGCCGGCATTTAGCCGCTTGGCATTTACACCTCGCCCTAGATTCAACGGACTCGTTATCTACAGGCAGATCGAGCCGTTGTCTCGGAGACGAAACCGGCGGAATATGTGCCTGAAATTTTTCCTTCTTCGGAGTGACGACCGCCGAGTTTCTGAGCGACTGACACATATAGTCGAAAGTAATCTCCTCGCTCCTCAGGATATTTCTAGTCGCGAATAATCCAAGCTTGGGGAGATTCGGGTCCAGACAGTTTATCCAGACCCCGTAAACGGCGAGATTCGGATCGCACGAGTGATTTATGAAGTGGGATATGTTCCCGTAGGTCGCGGCGTCCACGGTGTACGGGCACTGCTCCATCTCGTTGTAGTCCAAATCGAAGAGGTAGGTTCTACCCGCCGCGTCGTACTCCTTCCCGCGTTTTTCGGCCTCGTCGTTCGTTATCACCTCGCCGACGTATTCCGTGACGAAGGTGCCCTTCTTTATGTACTGGAGAGCCTTGACGCCCCAGCCGCAGCCCGTAGAGGTCCTGAATATGCAGAGTTTCACCGAGGCTCCGTGCTGAACGACGCGGTTCAGACAGCTCCGGTCGCACCTGCATCTGTTGTTGCACTCGTAAATCGGAGTGCCCAACGGGACCCTGATCCGCTTCGCCGAGGTGTAGGCGAAAGATCCGCCCGACTGTTTCCCGCAACAGTTCGACTTTATCTCGCAGTTCGAGCACTCGCAGCCTATGGGCGGGTCTTCGGGAATGGTCACGCCTTTTCCCGGCATGTAGTCGTCGACGTAGAGAAAATCCTGCGGAGGACCTTCGAGGTCCACGTCGTTTTCGACCTTGATAAACGGCTTGTTTTTCGTTATCGTTCTTATTTCGTTCTCCCAGTTTTTCAGAAGCGTTATCTGCGACGATCTGCGACGGTGAAACTGCTGGACGACCAGAGCAGACTTCACCTTTCTCAGGAGCCTCTGGCTCATCGTGTTCCGTCGTTTCAGCAGAGTGTTTATGTTCCTGTGGACATCGGCCATTTCCGGGAGTCTGTAACTCTTCAGCATCCCGGACTTTGTCAGTTTCTTCATGAAATCTTCCAACTCCGATACGGAGGGGTTGTAGTCTATCTCCGTCTTGAACCTCTCGATCAGCCTGGTCTTCCCGCTCTCGAAGGCCAGCAGGAGCTCCGAGCAGTTCGTGAGATTCGAGGCGGGCTCCCAAGTGTTGAAAACGGGATCCCAGCCCTTCCACTTGACGGAGTACATGGCGACTCCCTGGGACAATTTTTTGTCGACGATTTCCTCAACCTCGTGGAGGTCGTCGGAGTTTTTCAGGTTCGCTCTGACCGCTTCGATCCTGTCGCCGATGTCCTCGACTCTTATCTCGAGATCCTTGAGCTCGTATTTTCTCCGCAGTTCAACGAAGGCCGAACTCTCTTCGGACTTTGGAACCTGGGCCTCTCCCTCTTCCGGTATGCTAGGCGAATTTTGACCGCTATCTTCGAGTCTCGGGATCTTGGCGGGAGGCTCATAGTCGTCGGGCGAGAGGCAAAGATCGCGTTTTTTAGTAACCGTTTCCGGCGTTGCTAAAACGCCGTTAAGTATCTGCGTTTTATCTGCGCCATCTTGGACAGAGATTATTCCAGTTTCTTTGCTGCTCTCCGCCGCTTGCCGTGGCTCTGTAATGCCAAAGATTTAAACGGCGTGATTCATCCGTTCTATTTCATAGAAGAAACAGATTTGTTTGTATTTTCATTTTTCTTCCACACTATAACGTTCCGTTCATCACTCATGTTTTTCTATCTTCCTTCTCCATCATTCCATTTATATTTTATTCCCAATTTCTCACTGCCACTCATATTTTCATCTCTCTTTATACCGATCAACGATCCGAGTGCGGTGTTTTTTTTTGTTTGTTTTAAATTCGCGACAAATAAAAAAAAAAAAATCGTGATAATACGGCATAAAAATAAAAATTTATTTCAAAAATTATTTTCAATCTAGAAAAAAAAAATAAAAAATGAAGCAAAACGAATGAATATTCTGTTTCAATCCGCGTATACCCGTCGAAACTGTTGATGTAGTATACATCAAAAAATTGTTAGAAAAAAAAAAAAAAGTGTAATATTATTTCCAACGTACCTAGTTTGATGGTAATGTTTCTTTCTAACTCGTTTTTAAAGCGCACGGTCTGGACTCCGGAGATTGCTTTAACGATCGTTGACTTCCCATGAGCCACGTGACCGATGGTACCTAACAAAAATTAAAACAGTGTCATAAAATCGTCCATAAATCTTATTTGTACGTCTATACTTAGTAAAAAAAAAAAAAAAAAATCCTCGGAATATGAACAGCTGTTTATACATCGATTAAAGCGCTTCGCCATGCTAGACTAGCTTACCAATGTTTATCGTCGCTTGTCTGCTGATCACTTCCCGCGAAAGCGCCGTCAGTTTGGTCACATCCTGTAAATTGAACAAATTTTTACAAACAATCAAACATCGCCGAACATTGGAATTTAAAAAAAAAAAAGAAAAAAAAATTTTGCGGCCCTGTATGGAGGACCGTTAATACGTCATTTCGTTGGTTATGGGAGAGAGAGAGAGAGAGAGAAAAAAAAAGAATTGCGATTTGTGTGAATTATCAGGGGGAATAACCTAAAGCCTGAGGCATTGTGGGTAGGAATTGGGGCGGATATCTTGAGCGTGGTGACGAAATATTCACCGGTGGTAGCGGAGATGGTTGAAATATGCATGCGAGAGAAGCGCGGGGAGCGATCACGGCGAAATATGTTGGTTAGAACGACGGTGGAGAGAGATTTTTTGGCTTGTTAACTCACGAGCTTCGACAAGTCTTGCTTGTATAGATTCGGCTGGCCCGTGGTAACCCCGATTCCTTCGTCACCTCCCATTTTTATAATGCGATATTATATATTTAGGTGTCAATTTATCTCGCGGTCACACCACTGTGTGCTAGAGTAGAGGCTGGCTGCCAGCGTTAAACTGGAAATTAGTAACCATGGAGTATGAACGAGCCGGGATACACGTGCCGGTAGTCTTCGGGACGTGGCGACACTCGGCGACTGTACACCGGACGATAGTCTAGTTAGACGATACGATAGTTAGTCGAATATAGTTAGTCAGTTGCCGAAATCGCTTTTAAGGCAATAAAAAAGTCTATTTTTGTTCTGATGGAAGTAAATTTAGTTTTAGATACATAATTTCGTAGGATCGAGATCTTTTTTGTCTAGTCATTACAGATTAATTTTACAAGTATGATGTATTTTAGCGATGTAAGATTACGAATAAAAGTTAGACAATGATCTTCGATGATTATTTGTTCACAAATTTTCAGCGTTGAAGCAAATTTGTGATTCGTTACATCTATTACACCGGGATTGCTCCGATTTTTTAGCATTTTTAACGTTGAAACTCATGTAAACGGAGCTACGAGCGACTAAAATAGTTAGACGATGATTCAAAATTTTGTTTGTTCCATGAATTGCTTCGAAATATATTCAAGGGATTCAACATATTATGAACATGACTGAAGAATACATATAATTATCAAAAAATAAATAAAATGTATGAGTTTGAGTTAGGAAGAAGTACCGATGAATTTTTGTAGCAGTATTAAGTTACCATTAAAATCCAGCCAAACGGAGCTCCAAGTGTGCAAAAAATAGTTAGACGATGATTGAGAACCTACTTAGAGCCGCCATATTTGTTCAGATGTTCAGAATAAGGCTGAAAAAAAACAAGTTTTACAGTTATTTTTCATAATTGTATATAAAGATTAAATTATTATGTTTTCTCACAATAATGAGTCAGTGTGATAATTTACTGATAAAAATAACCCGTTTCTAGGAGTTTTTAATTCCCAGCTAGCACTCTTGGAATGGTGCAAGATTTTGGCACCAGATGTCGGCGTACGTGCCACATTTTCGTTCCCAATCGAACGAAAACTGTCGTATATCGGAATATTATTTCAGTAATTCATCCTTCTCCGTGTGGTTCACAGACCCCTGAAGGGATCTAGATCCAATAAGGGTGAAAAAAAGAGAAGAAAAAAGGATAATTATCTGTTTGAAATTAGTTGAAAACATCATAATAATCACCGACTCTGCCTTCTCTCGGCGTATCTCATACTCCGCGCTTCGAGGCGCCACGAGAAGCCGGAAGTGCAGGGAAACCCGGAGCGAGTCTCCGTTCTATGCCTCTCGCATATATCCGGTAGTTCTTTTCTGTTCGGGCATGGTCGGCTGTAGGTGAGTACCGCGATATGTTTCTCTAATTTTCGTAAAAATAACCCTAATTTCGGGTCGCTTGACACCCTCGGGTATTTTCAAACGCCCCTAACCTCACGGAGGCCTCGATTCAGTACCATACGCAACATCTGCGAACCACCTTCGACATATCACGACACTCGCCACGTTTTCCGCCCGCGCACCACACGCACGCTTCATCCTACATGCACGCCGAGCTCAACAAATTCCAACTTGTTACTCGATTCGCTTGAAGAGAAGATTCAGCGAGATATCGGAATTACTGAAATTCACGATCGTTCGTTAACCTCAATTCTAGTCGCACATGCATCGTGGCTGGCCGAAGGTTCAGATGCATGCTACCAACCGTTCTTTTATTTCTAGCCTCGTAGTCTTTAATCTAAGACTCTTCCGTTCTATATACTCCGAGATTTGGGCAGTCTGGTTATGCATGACGCGTAACTGCTAAAATCTGATCACCGAATACCGCGAGAGAAGCGAAAAAATCGCTTTCCGACCAGTCCCGACTACTTTTGACCATTTTTTGTCGATATCTCGGTTCCGGTTGATCTGAGGTAAAAAACGACCCCTACTAATCGCGAAGCTCGTGAAATTCTCTACAGAAATGGTATCTACCGTCTTTCGCTTAAAACCAACGGTTACAGACTTAGAAGTCAAGGCCTTGATTAGCGGCGGCGAAGTTTAATTTTTCTATGAATGTTGCGCAGAACGAATGACAGCAGGTAAGTTTTAGCAATCGTATTAGAAAAGAAAAATATCGACACTCGGGTGATTCTTGAAGTGTTTTTGAGACGAAGATCGGCCGACTGTCCAAATCTGCGCTAATAATTCAACTAAAAGAGAAAAGTCCTGATCTGTTTCAGTTGGACCGAATAGAAGAGAAGGACAGCCTCGCGACAACCGGCTAGCAAACACCGGGCTGAATCATGCCTCAGAACGAGTATATCGAGCGTCACCAAAAACTCTACGGAAGACGTCTCGACTATGAAGAGCGGAAGAGAAAACGGGAGGCGAGGGAGCCGCACAAGCGCGCGGAGAAGGCGAGGAGCCTCCGCGGTCTCAAGGCAAAGATATTCAACAAGGAACGTCGAAGCGAGAAGATACAGATGAAGAAGAAGATCAAAGCCCACGAGGAAAAGAAGACGCAGAAGAAGACCGAGCCCGTGGCGGAGGGAGCGCTGCCTGTCTACCTGCTCGACCGCGACGTCAGCTCGAGAGCAAAAGTCCTTTCGAATTTGATAAAACAGAAGCGGAAGGAAAAGGCTGGGAAATGGGACGTTCCGATACCGAAAGTCAGGGCGCAGTCGGACTCGGAAGTCTTCAGGGTCATGAGGACGGGAAAGTCGAGGCGGAAGGCGTGGAAGAGGATGGTGACGAAAGTCACCTTCGTAGGGGAAAGTTTTACGAGAAAACCGCCAAAGTTCGAGAGGTTCATCAGACCCATGGGACTCAGGTTCAAAAAGGCGCACGTAACGCACCCGGAACTCAAAGCTACCTTCTGCCTACCGATCATAGGAGTGAAGAAGAACCCCAGCTCGGCAATGTACACGACCCTCGGAGTAATCACGAAGGGAACCATCATCGAGATCAATATCTCAGAACTCGGTCTCGTCACGCAATCCGGAAAGGTTGTGTGGGGAAAATACGCACAGGTCACCAACAACCCGGAAAATGACGGATGCATCAACGCTGTTCTACTCGTTTGAGAGACATACTTGTATTTTAATACCGAATAAATCTGAATAAAGACGCCTTTGACTCATTATATACGTTTTTAACGCTTTTTATTTCGTACCTCCTCCTCCGATAGGCCTTGAACACATTTTCAATCTTCACGGTCGTCGTTGATAATTGATTGTTAGTCGAGCAAATGTTCATATATTCGTTTGTTTGATTGTTTCACAGCTAGTCTAAAGCGACGACCACCATCATGCAGATCTTTGTGAAAACTTTGACCGGCAAGACAATCACGTTGGAGGTTGAGGCCTCTGACACGATTGAAAATGTCAAGGCCAAAATCCAGGATAAAGAAGGTAATTTTGTTCCACAGGAGAATGAACAATGTAACTCGAAAAGAGTGAATCTTGAAAGTTCTAGTCAAAAATCAAACGGACGCCGGTGTGAATATCGTTTCTTTTTTTGTTGATTTCAAGGGATTCCCCCCGATCAACAGCGTTTGATTTTTGCCGGAAAGCAACTTGAGGATGGAAGAACTCTTTCCGATTACAATATCCAGAAGGAGTCTACGCTCCACTTGGTCCTCCGCCTTCGTGGTGGTGCCAAGAAACGCAAGAAGAAGAATTACTCCACACCGAAGAAGATCAAGCACAAGAAGAAGAAGGTCAAGCTCGCAGTCCTCAAGTTCTACAAGGTGATTATCGATCTCTCAAACTGATCGAAATTCATCCGATGTACTAATTGCTTCTGTTTTTTTTTTTATCTTTGTTTTATTCAGGTGGACGAAAACGGCAAGATCCATCGTCTGAGGAGAGAGTGTCCGTCAGAGCAGTGCGGAGCCGGAGTATTCATGGCAGCGATGGAGGACAGACATTACTGCGGAAAGTGTGGCTACACTCTGGTCTTCAACAAACCGGAAGATAAATAATTATCTAGCATCTCAAAACACTTGTATGCGTAACGTCTAAATAAACTTTTTCAGAAGAAAAGACCAAAAAAAAAAAAAAACGTTTTATTATATCTTTTTATTTCATTAACTCTACCATGCCTTACTCCTGCTCATTCATATCACTCTTTACAAATTTTTTTTTTTTTTTTATTCAACTAACTGAATGCAGGAATAGAAATTTTTAACAGTATTTTTAAAAATTAGAAATTATTTATGAAGAACAAAAATCGAGAATTATAATCAAATCTTTTAGATAAGGAAAATTATTCGAAATTTGAATTCATCCGAGCTACATGGTTACGATTCTTATTTACCGACTGACGGTAAGTCGATCGTAATTCACATATCTGCAATATTTTTGCATTTGTTCTCCATTTTTAGCACCATTTCAGTTTTCTCGTTATAAAAAGATGAAATTTATTGCAGTTAATGATAACGCGTATAGATAAATTTAATTTTTACAATAAAGTCGTTTACGATGTTTTCGATAAGTAACATGTATTAGGGTCGTTAATTACAAAAGAATCATATTATGATTGTTGTTTCGTGAAGATTAGGTATTTCGAAGAAGAATTATAGCATCTAATTGGAATTTAGAATTGTCATTACTATTAAAAACGAAGTTCAATATATTGGTGTTTGAAACCATCCTCTTTGCGCGCCATATTGTGACGTCACGGCCGACATGGTTGGCTAGAGTTGATATTCACCAAACCGTGACGTCACGCCAATTAGAAAGTGTTTTGTGTCTTGTTGTCTATAAGATCTGTTTTTTCCCCAATTCGATTTCAGGTCCGATTGATGTACAATGATTACATATGTAGTTCAAATTCTGCCACCAGGTTCGCTCTTTTTCTTTTTAGTTTAAGGTGTAATGAAAGTCAGGTGACCTCGATATGATTTACACTTGGAATTTTCAAACGCTATTTTCTCAGCCAAAACACATTCGATTGGTGTGAAATTGATATCAGTGACGTAGAAAAACTGAACGAAGGGCGTGCCAATCGTGGATTTTGGAAAATCGAAGGACATAATCAGAATCTTGTGTAACAATATTGTTCCGTAACCCAAGGAGGTGCTGCCCCTCGTGGGGAGAGGCAGCACTTCCTTGAATTACAGAACAATATTGTGAAAAAACTGTTATTGCGTCTCGATTTTCGAAAATCCACGATTATCAAGCCCTTCGTTAAGTTTTTCTACGTCACTGATATCAATTTCACATCAATCGAATGTGTTTTGGCTGAGAAAATAGCGTTTGAAAATTCCAAGTGTAAATCATCAGCCTCATATCGAGGTCACGTGACTTTCATTTCACCTTAAGTCAAGTGGGTCTACCATCTATGATAATTCAGCATAGTTCGTGGTCAAAAGTGTATCTATAGATATACACTCCGGTGTGTATGTGTGGCAGGTGATGCATAGAAACGCGAATACACATAGACAGAGCACCGGAGTTATATTAATAATGCGTCAATCGAAAAGCGTATTTACGTAAAGATTATTGGGATCCGACATGTAGCAACACGACGTCTGGTGGCGGAAACGCAAACTCGTCTAATGCAGATAGCTTCGCGACTTCCTATGGTATTCAGTGTAATTTTGGGGAAATTGAATCAGTGAAAACAAATTAATGCACAGACAGAAGTTTATGGAACGATGTCTCAATGTGAAAGCAATTTCTTTTTCACCCGACTACGATAAAATGACCGTATTTCGCCCCTGAAACGCGGGTCGAAAGTCGTCAATTTCGGACCAGAGGGAAGAAAAGTCGATTGCCGGGCAAAAAAGTAAATAGCCGGGCAAAAAAGTGAATTGCCGGGCAAAAAAGTAAATTGCCGGGCAAAAAAGTGGACTTTTTTGCCCGGCAATTTACTTTTCTGCCCGGTTAATCACTTCTCTTCCGTCTGGTCAAAAATTGACTACCTACTTTCCACTCGCGTTACAGCGACGGAATAAGGTCATTTTATCGAAGTCGGGTGAAAAATAGCATATGCCACACGGGAGGAGCGCAATTTTTCACCTCGTGTTCGTGCTGCCCTCGCTGCACTCGCTTCGCTCGTGCCTCGGGCAGCAAACCTCCCACTCGGCGAAAATCGCGCTCTTTCCTCCCTTGTAGCATAATATACTATT